>OMOT01077979.1:0-14254 GCA_900312575.1 Acanthochaenus luetkenii
CTCTCTCTCTCTCTCTCTCTCTCTCTCTCTCTCTCTCTCTCTCTCTCCGCTGTCGTGTTTTTAAGTGGTAATCTTTGGTGCTGTGATGTATTTTTCAGTTTCTGTAGGTACCACTCTTCTCTTTGTCTTTGTCATTTATTTATATAAAAATGTTGTGGGTTGTTACTTTACCAAGGATAATTAAATATATCATAAAGGAGATATCAAGGAAGATATAAATTGGGTGCATCAGTCCAAAATGTTCTCAGGTTCATACATAACATATTCAACAGCCGACTCCACAATATTAGCAGTCAATTTACAAGAATGCATGTCTTGTCTCCGTGGTTTAACAGGAGTCGCTCCCTTTGTATCCTCTAATGCCACCCTATCTTTGCATCACTAACCTCTCTTATGTAAGAGCAAATGACACGGCACTTAAACATTTGCCTTTTTAAGGAAGCTTGCAAAGCTCTTAGAGAGATGCCGGTGGAATAAGAAGACAGAGGGTCCTGAGGCCTGTTTCGACAGGCTTTTGACAGAAATAGTCTGTGCATGAAATAAAACTACAAGGTATGGCAGTGCAGAGGGAGAAAGATCACTTTGTCCTTGACACCATGCCAGCGTCAAATGGAGTCACAGCCTAGGAGGGAGAGGTAGAGACGGCTGCCAAAACACAAACACCCTCTGGAGGAAGAAAGAGAGGGAGGGAGAGAGTTAGAAACACTTGCCTAATATAGCTAGTGGTGTCTTGACACCAGCCCTGGAGAGGATGTGCTAACTTAGTGTTTTTCACCAACTGAAAATCAAGGAATGTTTCCCCATGCTTTTTTCCTTCTATCGCTTTTCTCCCTACAATGTTTTTCCTCTTGGTTTCTGTCATTTATGGTTCCAAATATTTCCCTTGGTTTGGTTCCTCGTTCAGATAACACTGCTTTTCTTCCCTGCAGCGACTTTGTATGGTAAACAGGGAGTGAAGACCGTCCAGGAGTTTCTGCGGTAAGGATGACTCTCCTCTTCTTGTTCTCATCTCCTGTCAAACTGTTATGGAGTCAGTGGGATGGAATTAAATCTAACACAATTGCCAGATATTACCCATTTAGGAATTTATGAATATATTAACGCCAGGCCTAACATCGAAAGTAAAAAAATATCCATCACAGTACACTAAAGCATAGAGTTAGCACTGTCGCATCACAGCAAGAAGGTCATGGGTTGGAATCGCCGCCCCGGTCCTTTCTGTGTGGAGTTTGCATGTTCTCCCCGTGTTTGCATGGCTTTCTTCTGGGTGCTCCGGTTTCCTCCCACAGTCCAAAGATTACATGACATTACAGCATTTAACAGATGCTTTTATCCAAAGTGACTTACATATCAACATATACATACTACATATGCATCATCATATCTTAACTACATAATATACATACTACACACAAGCGCAGGTCTTTTGTGTGGGAGGAAACCGGAGCACCCAGAGAAAACACATGCACACACAGGGAAAACATGCAAACTCCACACATAAGGGACCGGGGGGAGATTTGAACCCATAACCTTCTTGCTGTGAGGTGACAGCCACCGTGCTGCCCCAAGATATGCATTTGTGTGTAGTATGTATAGCATATGATTTAGTATATGATTTAGTATATGATTTAGTATATGATTTAGTATATGTAGTATGTATATGATGATATTATATGTATATGATGGTATGTAAGTTGCTTTGGATAAAAGCCATAATGTAGTGTAATGTAATGAAACTGTCAAATTGACAGGACTTTGAGACAGTTAAGCTCCTTGTTAAGCTCCTTGAAACTATATCATATTTGCTAATAGTGTAGTAGTGTCAGGTGCAGAACCCGTAAACCAAAATGCATAGTGCTCAATAGAAATAATAATAATAATAATAATAATAAAAAATCATTTAGGTTGGTTTAACTGCATAATGAACATAGCTCTTTAATTTATAGCCTATAGATACTAAAGTTAAAAAAAAGGTTACTCATATGAAAACTTAAAGTGAATATATGAGAATTTGTTTTAAGGCTTTAATTGATTACTGTAAACCTAATTGTGGCTTTAAGATGGCTTTCAAACGCTTTTTTGTGTGGATGCAATAATACATATTGAGATAAGTGGTAAAATTGTATTTACTCCTGAATCTGACTCCACTTTTTCATCTCTGTTGTTCGGTGTTACATTAGCCAGCAAATTAATATGTTGTCTGTAGACTGCAATAGATTTAAACAGCTCAGACCAGGCTGCTGTGAAGCTAACTACTACTGCAGTTTGTCTTTGATTGACAGTTGTTGTTATAAGTTGTGATGGGCAGCTTTTGTACTTGGACAGATAGATGGGCATGTACCAACAAGTCATATTTACCATGCAAATAAAGATCAGCTCGCTCCCCTCCGCACAGTACACAGGGCATAGTTTGCATTGAAAGCGAAATGAGTCACAGGAATCACAGGACTTATGACAATGCTACACAGCTGTACAGATAATATGAATCAGCCCAAAGAAAATGAGTTGAGCATAAAAGAACTGGGAGGAGAGATCAGAGGGGGTTTGGATCAAGAAAAATGTAAATATAGAACAGCTGTAATTTTACATTGTGGCTGCATTCCACAATGCATTCTTTCCATGTGACCTCTCCTTCAACAAAGGTCTATGAGTGTCTGTATGACACCTTCAATTAATTAGTATAGTATATGTATTTATTTATGTTTTTGTGTTCTCTTTGTGATCGCTTTGTTTTGTGTGCAGGGCTGCTATCTCAGTTTCCCCTTGGGGATAAATAAAGTTTAGCAATCAATATGTATGTACTCTACTGTGATGTTTTTTGATAAGATAAAACAAGATAAAACATGAAAGTTTATTAATCCCCATGGTGAAATTGGACTATTGCAGCAGCAAATAGTAATAGCATACAGCAAAGAAAAGTAGAATATAAATAGGAATTTAGCTAAATGGGTTATATAAACATGTCCAAACCGACCACTTCAACACTTGAACGTAATGCATTTTGGTAACCCTAACTGGCAGTGGGAGGTCATTGTTAGAATTTTTCTGTAACCTAATAATGTAACTTCATTACCCAGAAATCCTGTAAGGTGAGGTCAGTAAACTAATATGCTCTGAGAGCGCCGGGGCGCTCCCGGTCATTTTGAAATTCAGAGCATTCCTGTTCTAAAATTCAGAGCACTGTGCTCTGGGAGCACTCAGAGCACACACTGGGCGCTCTGACTGAAAAGACGGTTTATCCGAGCTTCTGAACATTTCAATGTAAAAATGGTAGAGGAAGTCATTGCAAAATGCGATGGTTGCAGCTTTATTGGAACTCTAGTCAGTATTATTCAACACGCATCTACGTGTAACAAAACATTGTCATCTTCGCTGTCAATAATATTGTCAACAACTGCTGCAAAATTGTTGGCCGCCAGCAAAATGATGGTAATGTTATCGTTGGTGTCCGCCATGTTTACAGTTAGTTAGTAACGATTGACCGTTCATAAATGTACTGATTTCAGAGCGCTCTATGACGTTGAAACCAGAGCAGATTTTCAGTGTATTAATTTAGCAGCAGTTGTTGACAATATTATTGACAGCGAAGATGACAATGTTTTGTTACACGTAAATGCATGTTGAATAATACTGGCTAGAGTACCAATCAAGCCGCAACCATCACATTTTGCAACAATTTGAATGTTCAGACACTCTGATAAACCATTTTCTAACAGGGATGCACTGAGCGAATTTCCGAATGACCAGCGAGCACCCCGGGTGCGCCCCGTCACTCCCAGAGCATATTTACGAATGCACCCTAGTGTATGGTGGGGTGGAAGTGGTGAAGAGGTTCAGCTGTCATTAGTGAGTCCAGCTTTCTCTTTCACTCTCTGCTGTTTAGGAGATACTACACATGAGTTAAGATCTGGTCCATATATGGCAAAACTATGCCAGCACATCCAAACTATGTGTGTGCATGTGTGTGTGTGTGTGTGAATCCATGATTTGGTTTGGTGTGTGGTTTCTGCTCAGGTGGACAAGGTTGAGTCCAGCTCTTAGTAGGTGGAACAGCTTCAGTTCAGCAGCTTCTGGACACTCTGGACCCCTCAGGTTAGACGCTGGCTAGCACACACTCACACTTAGCATAGATTTTTACATTGTAATGAGCTAACCAAAGGTTAGTGTGTGTGTGTGTGTGTGTGTGTGTGTCAGAGGTTGCGCTAGGATTTTAAACGGCTAGCCAGAACGTCCGGAATGATTACAGTTTGTCGGACATATGATTTTAAAAAACGGCCATATCTATTTTCAATGCATGAACGACAGGCAGGTCCATTTAATGATGCAGCCTAACAACATGTGTTACAGCATAGTATTATATTTTGGGACTGAAAACTATTTGAAAATATAGGAATAATGTAAAAATTATATTTAACAGCTTCGCCTTAAGCGGACTAATTATATTAAATTCGCGCATTTGGTCTGTGTGACTGCGTGCATAGTGTTTTCTCAACAAAATAAGTTGTCTTGATTTTGCATCATTAGTTTATTAGAATTTCTTTTTTTTCGGAATAATGAGCAATAACCTCGTATGATTTTAACATTTATTTAGTCCAAGGCAAATTCCAGAGTTGCGGAAGATATACGGAAAAGAGGCAACAACGACATGTGTAAATTGGGATCCGACCTAACAGGTGCAGGGTCGCCCTTGAAATTATCCACGATCTACTCCATGGCAGGTGCAGCATATTCAAGAAGATCTGTGTGGAAATGGGGGCAGATAATTATATTCAACTTTTGATTGGCTTTACAAAGTGCTGCTGTTAGGCAAAATGTGGTCAGATCGGTATGGAAATTGGTGTGCATGTTCCACATGAAGGTTCAAAACAAGATTACCAAGTTTCATAAAGATTGGTGAAATTCGTTTTTGAGTTATAAGCCATGCCCACTTTCAACTAATTATGACCAAACTTCACGTTTTGACTAGTATGTGGCGCTAGACCATGCCTACCAAATTTTTAAAGATAGTTTTCTGGCCTTTGTGGCGCCCCCTACTGAGAGATAGTATATATCTAGAGTATGGCTTTGCAGAGATGGTTAATCAACATATTTGAACACATTCACCACGTTTCACGATGATTGGACAATCGGTCATGAAGTTATTACAATTTTGCTTTCAGGCTACGCCACCTCACAAATGAAAGTAGATATCACAAATACAATCTGTCCAGCTGTGCGTATTGGACCGTAGATTTTACTGACCGATTTTGGTGGTAATCGGCCAAATGGTGTAGGACGAGATGTTTTTTTTTTAATGACTCTAAATGGTGGACATTTTATTCAGGCAGACGTTAGTAGTCCTTGAGGCAAATTTGTAGATCTGTTTGCGATGCATGCGTGTACCAAGTTTCATGACAATCAGACCAACGGTGTGGGAGATACAGTCCTGTGAACTTGAGCTTTAATTATAGCGCCCGCATATGGCTGATGGGGGTTATATTTCTTGTGTTTCTTATTGAGGCCATACAAGACCATAGTACAAAGTTTCATGTCTCTAGCATTTATTATCTCATGGGAAATTGAGGCCAAACAGAAAAACTATAATATAGTACCAGTACAATAAACTAAATAACAATAAAATATTATTGTTTTTCTGCGTGCACTGCATGCATAAACCTCCAATAGTCTTGCTTCAAGAGGCAAGCGTGAGTAAGTGTACATTTTGGCAGATTCATGTTTGTGTACATGGGTATGTGGTGTGAAGCACTGAGTTATGTAGTTTTCCACTGAGCAATGGTCCATTCCTCCTACCCCTGTTTCCCAGTGTGATGGATGTTCTCAACCTGTGGAATGACGACCCGGAAGAGGTTCTGTTGGACCTGGGCTTCGGCTGCGATGAGCCCGACATTTCTGGACGCATCCCAGCTCGATTCATCAATCATCAGTCTCAGGCAAGAGGAATAAACCTCCAAGTGTTTCTGGATGCCCAGAAGAACCGGCTGGACCTGGAGAATCCAGACGTCAGTAGTGAGTCAGACAACTTGTATGTTAAGTGAATGAAGTTTTCAGCAGTATGACAAGTGGTACACATGTGTGTGTGTATGGAATGGCACTTTAAGCAGTTGATATGTGATACATGTCTATGTAGATGTTTATAATGTTTTCTTACGCTTCATAACTGTCACACAGTTCCCCTACTGGCATAGTACAATATGTTTATCCATCGTGTTTTGTGGTTTGGTATTGGTATGCCAGAAGTGTGCTGGTAGGTTATCTGAACAAAGGGTGCTGGTAGGGATGTCATTATAGAGGCTTTGTAGTTACATCGGAAATCTCTAACCCTAACCCTCTCAACCATGTTGGAGAATTAGCTGCGCGTAAATAATGTAAGTGAAGGGATGGAATTTAAGACAGGTTTCTTTACTTCGCTCTCTGTCATTATTCCAGTGAGAAAAAAAAGCCATTGTCACGTGGCTTTTAAATGGATGTTTTGTAACCATATATGGTTAATTGGGGGCATTTCAGTATGCAAATGAGCCCAAATGTGCACGAGCATGGTGGTTTAGACCGTGTGGGATTTATCAACGTTGATTACTTACTGTTGTGTGTACGACCTGCCTGCGGCTGTTTGATAAATACAGATTTTGTTGTACTTAGACAGGTTCCACATTTTGTTCTTAGGACAACATTTAGAACGTTTTCTACGCACTGTTGATGAATGAGGGCCCAGGACTACCACTCCCACAGGCTTTAGCAAAAAAGACAACCTCTCATTGGAAAGCACACGAGATGTAGAATTCACTTGCGGTGATGTCAAGACAGTGTATTATAATGGAGGTATAGGACCAGGCTATCCATAGCTCTCTACACAACAAGCCTCATGGCATCCATCTTGGTCAGAGAAGCGTGTGGCGACAAATTACAACAAATGCGTAAGTAAACAATAATAGTTGCTTTTGATGACAATTACAATGGGAACTGATGAAATAATTAGACATAAACACAAAATGTGCCACGTGGATTGCAAAATGTGAAGTTTGGCTGCATATTTGCTGTGGGGCTGGCACAAATTGTTTAGCTCAGGCTATTCTATGCTTGGTAGCAATTGAATCAGTAGGT
Source organism: Acanthochaenus luetkenii (assembly GCA_900312575.1). Taxonomy (NCBI): domain Eukaryota; kingdom Metazoa; phylum Chordata; class Actinopteri; order Beryciformes; family Stephanoberycidae; genus Acanthochaenus; species Acanthochaenus luetkenii. Next base: position 7,099 of record OMOT01077979.1, read on the forward strand.
TGTCAAGTTTCAATTCATACTCGACAAGACGGCATGGAATGAGCAGTTACGTTGTAAGGCTACTGCCCTTTGCATTTATAGGGCTTTTATTTTGGAACACTAATATTTAGATTATTGCCCATCAGACATTGTTTGGACAAAAAAGACTTGTTGTTTTGGTAGCGTTAGGTCCCTGTCTTTTAGAAACATACAACAACAACAAAAATGTTGTACGTGACCATCGGTGATAGGTCCAGATTGTAGTGGATTGAACAGTTAATGGTGTGATATGTGGCGCTCGAGTTTGGAGACAACTAGGTCAGAGGAGGTGGAGTGCAAGACGTTATCAAGAGGTTGGAGGAGTATTTTCTTCTTTCGTGTGAGTCCTAGAGTTTAACATCGTTTTAAACTGGAAGTGTGGTCACTCAGAGCCATGTAATGGTATCTTCATCAAGGTCTTTGAGTCCCTGCTCGCCATTGGGTGAACTGAAGTTGGGGCAGTCACTGCTGATGTGGTTAATAGTTTGTGGTCTGCCGCATTGACACAGATTTGAGCTGGCAGCTCCGATCTTATGGAGGAATGATGCACTACGGCCCTAACCAGTTCTGAGATGATTTAGTTGGACCCATGTCTCCAAAGGAAGATCCCAGCCTGAGGGCCTGAAAATTTGGATTTCTATGAAGTCACTGAGTCTTGTTGAAGTTCTTGACCAGGTCTCCTTCCAACGATTTAAGGTCCATGATGGGGAGGGTGGGTGTGAAGTGGTGATTTGCAGTGCCTCTATAAATGACAAGAACACTATGTGCCATCACTGGCCCATCACATAATACAGAATTATCTATTCCAGGATCATGAATCAACACTCTGGATTAAGGCCTTTCTGACCATGTTTTACAGCCATGAAGTCATGGCGAACACTTGGTGGAGCAATACCAGAGAGAATTGGAGTATCTTTTGGTGTGTGGTTTGTGACACACAGTCCTTGCGGGAATCGCTCCTGCCACCCTCGCACTGGCAAGAAAGGCACAGAAACACGGCTGGCACATCCTGCATAAAACCACAACGACAGCAGCGCCTCCTAGTAGACTCAAGTCCCGCCACCCCTACAACAAGGCAGCAAAAGTGATGCTTCACTCTTTTCATGAGGACCAGACCAGAAATGCATGGCTGGTGGCAGCTTGGAAACAGGAGTGGGAGATGGCCCATCCACATCCACGGTTACATCTGGGACCCGGGAGGTGGCGCTATAGGAGGACACGGCCTTCCACGCCGGCAATGGACCTTATTGAACCATCTACGAACTGGGGTCGGTCGCTTTAAATCATCCATGAAGTCCAGAAGTGGGGCCTGGCAGACAGCGCTGAATGCGAGTGCGGCGAGCCTGAGCAGACTGCCGAGCACATAATTACCACCTGCCCCCTATACAGACCACCCTCGGAAGCCAGCCTCTTTGACGTAGGACCAGAGACAAGGGCATGGCTGCACGACACCGAGTTGGACCTCTGATGTTACATGAAAGAAGAGAAGAAGAAGGCACCAGATATTAGACGCATCGCATCGTTTAAAACTGAGTCAACTGATTTTGTGTGAGTGCTGTGGCTCCATACTAGGGCTGCATATTCCGCTGTTGAGAAAGCTAGGGTGAGAACAGATGTTCGAAGAGTGGTTGGACTGCTCCCCAACCAGTGCCAGCTAGCGTGTGGAGGAGATTAACACTTGATTGTGCCTTAGTAGCAACTCGCTTGACATGGTGGGAGAAAGTGAGGCTGCGATCAAGAGTAACCCCAAGTTATCTTGGTGTGGGGTCAAAGTTTAATTGTGCACCATCAAGGTTGATGTTGAGTTCCCTTTTGGCTAGATTATTTGCTAGATGAAAGGTAGAGCAGACAGTTTTCGGCTTGCTGAGTTTCAGGTGACATCAACTGAAATAGCTGCTAAGAGACTGAAGATCTGCTTGAAGGGTTCTTTCAATGGGCTCAAAGGACTTGTCAGCATGACCGATAGCAGTATCGTCTGCATATGTACTGTACTGGCTTGATGTTGTTGCAGGAATGTCAGATGTATAGATTTCGAAAATGATTGGGGCTAATACAGAGCCCTGTGGGAGACCATTCTTCAGCCTGCGTTTTCTACTACGGCATCCATTGGATGTTTAGAGGACAAATGTGCGGTCTTGCACTAAGAGCATCATGCATTGCACAAGCTTAACATCTGGGATGGTTTTAAGGACCTTGAGAAAGACGCCACGATGCCAAACCTTATCGTAGGCAGCAGTAAGGTCAATGAAGATACTACATTTCTGTTTGTTCTGGAAGGCACATTCAATGTCGTGGACTAAGCAAGTAATGATCAGTAGTTGAACGTCCTTTGTGAAAACCAGCTTGAGCCTCGTGATATCAGTGATCCTGGCTAGGATCATCCTCTCTAGCAGTTTGTAGACGTGGGAGAGGAGAGCTATAGGTGTGTGCGGTGCTCTGTGCATATGTGTGTGACAATAAAAAGGATTATGATTATGATTATGATTAGGTCGATAGCTCTTTGGATCAGTGGCTGGTTTCTTGGGCTTCAGGATCATAAACTTTTAGAATGCACATGCAAATTAGTACCCTGTATTTGGGATCTTAGTAGATCCAGCCCTAAGTGAAGGTTGTTGAGTTTGGCCCAGTCGGAGACAATGGAGCCGTCATCATTAGTGTCTGCGTATCCCCATTTCGGGTTTCTGCTGTTGAAATCACCACAGACGAAAGTTGTGGATGAGATGGTTGGTAGCAATTGGAATGTAGTGATTTCTGGAGGAGGTGTATAGATGTTAACAATGTGAGTTCCATCGATCTCAATGATGGACCACTGGATTGGAGAAGACTGAGGAGAATTTTCCAGGAGACTGGTTGCACGATACAGACATTGGTACCAGCCATGGTTCGTCCTGAAGAGGATGCGTGTTCCCTCTATCTTGTGTCTTGAAGGTCTAAGATGGAGTTGATCGAAGGTTGATTCGACGTTCATAGTAGACAATGGTACACTTACTTTGTAGGAGTTCAAGTTGCTGTTTTTAGTTCACTTCAACAAAGTTTAGCAGGGTCACCATGAGCAGGTAAACAGCATGACCCCAGGAGGAGTATGTTGAGGGTGGAGAAGAGAGCTTTGGGATTTCCTTGAGAGTTCAAGTTCATTTATTTATATAGCCCTTTATCACAAGCATGTCTGTCTCAAAGGACTTTACAGAAAATGAGCCAACTAGATCTTAAGGTCCATGATGGGGAGGGTGGGTGTGAAGTGGTGATTTGCAGTGCCTCTATAAATGACAAGAACACTATGTGCCATCACTGGCCCATCACATAATACAGAATTATCTATTCCAGGATCATGAATCAACACTCTGGATTAAGGCGTTTCTGACCATGTTGTACGACTAGATCTAGAGAGTTGATTTCAGTTTTGAGTAGAAATAAGATTTTGCTTGTGTAAGGGCTGATCTGAAGAGTTTAATGTGTTCAGAGAAGGCCTGGGAGTGAACGGTCAGTCCTGTTCTCTTGCATAGCCTCTCCAACTGTTGACCCCTATCCTTCAAGGAGTGAAGCTCAGGTCTGTACCAGGGAGTCATGTGTGGGAAAGTGCCGGTGCAGGTTTTGAGAGGTGCAAGGGAGTCCAAGGTGGCTGACAGAGCTCTGTTGTAGTAAGACACCAACTTGGAGGTGGAGAGCAGCTGGGGGGGCGAGGTGAGGTGGGAAATGAGGACGATGGTAAGGTCAGTGGTTCTGATATTTTTAGTGTTCCAGTATTTCATAGTGTGCGGCAGGCTGCCAGAGGTGAAGGTGATGGGAACAGTGAATTGGAATGTGAGGTAATCAGACTGGTGGGGATCAAATCGGTGACTTTCCAGTTTTAAGGCCATTTCTTAAACTACTAGGCCACTGTGTGCACACCACAACCTCTGAGTGAATTATTGAAAAAGTACATAAAATGAAATGTTATTTTATTTCAAGTTTCTTTCAGATGACACTAAGTAGTATTGCCCATCTGATCTACAATATGTTCTACATTCGGATTCACTCTGTAGCTGTCTATTTATTTTGTATTTAATCAAATATTGGCTCTTTTATCGCATTGACATCAACTGTTTCCTTTAAATATATATTCTTTATTAAAAGCCAACATAGTGTTCTTGTCATTTATAGACACCCTCATTTTTTGGGAAAAGGCATTAACACATCAGAGCATATTTTGTAGTTCTAAATAATATATATAATAATATCATTCTTTTGGAATTTCAAAGTAAGTGTACTCTCCTTTCTGTCAGCTGGAAAATGCTATGCACACTGGTTTTCCATTTATAGTTTTTCACCTTCCACAGGTGTCAATTGATTCCACGACTCCCAGCGGATCCATCTACTTTACATGCTCCAATTTGGGTGTCAAAAAGTTTTTGTTATCTTCTCGCTCCCTCTCTCTCTGTCAGATCGTTTTAGACAGCTAGAGGTTCTCCAGCAGGTCACCACAGCCTTCTCCTCCTTAGTGGGAGCTTCCTCCTCCTCCCCCTTCTCCCTTGGAGCATCGCTGCTGGGGAGAGACCTGCCCGCCGAGGCCCGGGAGAGGAGGCGTCGTATGGGCATGCTGTTCCGACGAGCATCAAAGAAGTCTCTCAGCCAAACCCACAACCACAACACCCAGGACCCGACCACCCAGGCCGCCACCAATACCAGCGCTCCACCCCAGCCATCACAGCCTCTAATCAGCCTTGGAGACAAGAAAGCCCCAGTGAAGAGAGTCAAACCAGGTCTCCAGGAGACTGTATGTCTTAGCCCTCTGGCAGAGGAACAAGGACCTTGTCCAGACATGCAGCCCCGGCCTCAGGTGGCTTCTTTCATAGTCCAGGAGGGAGCATTCAGACCGGGGCCACTGAAGCAAGGTCACCCCCTGACACCCACCACTGCCTTACAGAGGAAGAGGAGCCCAGGGCAGGCTAGAGAATCATTTGAAATGGAAGAGGTAAGCATAACTTCCATGGCAAATTCAATGCTTGTAGTAGCAACTCAGTGAGTGTAGAAAACAACAGTAACAGTAAAAGGAACAGTCACAGTAATAGAGACAGTGACAGTAATAGTAACATAAACAGTGACACTAACACTAGCAGCAGTAACAGTAACACATAGGTGGGCGTCTTGCCTGCGGTGTGGCCCAGGCTGCCCCTGGGTTTATCCTGGAGATGCCCTGCACAGGTTCCCCTCTGGGGTGGGCTAACTGTATCAGTCTGTCTTATGCTTTGTCATATCCTTTCATTCATACAGTACATTTTTACTTAATATGTTCTAGTGTTATTGTTTTGTATGTTTATGTGACCCTGTTTTCTATTCTTATTTGTATTGTAATTTTTCAAATTTTACCGTGCTGTATTCTATTACTAGCTACTGCTACAGACAATTTTACCCACAGGGATTATTCATGTTTAATTTAATTTTGTCATATACTGGTGTCTCATTCCAGATCCACAGTTTTGATGAAAGCAGTATCACTGGGAGCTACACAGGAGGAACAGATACAGGTAGGCCATAATGCATGAAAACCCACATTTATTTCAGAGATACATTTTCAGGCATTTGAGCAATGACATTAGGGGCGGTTCTAGGATCAGACCTTTAGGGGGCTCAGCCCCTAGAGCCCAAACTGATTTGCCAATGTACACACAACAGCGTGTCAGTGTGTGTGTGTTAAGAGTTGTTTGTTCAGCTGCTCTCTGCTGATCATTTTATACCTGTTAATAAAAGCATTTATTCACATACATCTACTGCTCAGTTATGACTAGAAAGACGCAATCAAATTTGAGAAAATGTTCTTTAATGTTCAGCCACAAAGCCATTACTTGGTTTATAAAGGACAATGTATTGTCATATTTTGTCTTTTGTGTGGACCCCTGGAGTAACAGTTGTTACTGATGTAATAACTCATGAAGATCCTAAATAAACACAAGATAATCAAGTATTATAAAGTATTGTGCAAAATATTATGCATTTAATGTTTGATGAAAAAATGTATAACAATTAAACAAATTATATATATGGTCTCCAGTGGGGGAAAGAAAATCCCAGACCAAGCTAAATTAACAGTCGATAGAGATGTCAAAAGTTTAGAACTAATTAGCTAAAGCTGTTCTGTGAACAGTTGATGATTTATTCCTTCTGATGTAATAAACAAATAGATAGGCCACATATGCCAAGAGGATTACTTTTCTCTGTGGTGGTGCTCAGGTATATTTTCATACCTCAGACAGTTAACTATTTGTAGGTCAGGTTAAACAGCCTTTGTTATTTACTATGTTATTTTAAACTCACACACACAACCCTCTCCCCACTATCTAGGTTATTTTCTCACCTGGTTCTTCCTGTTCTTGCTCTTTCTCTCTTTCCTCTTCCTCTCTCCCTCTTTGCACTGAAAATCACACACATTCTTATTCAATGATAAATTACATAAAATGACATACTCTTATAATAAAGCAAACTAACAGAGTATTTGTGACATATATAAATAACAGAAGAGGTTGGGGGTAATCCACATTTAATAACAGTATATCAATACACCATTGTGGAGTCCACTATGAATGTGGGAAAAACATAAGCTGCCTTGGCATTATAGAATAATAAAAAAATGCAATGCATTTATACAGTGCTACCATGTGGTCTTGACTATCTGTTCACTTTCTCACCTGGTTCTTGCTCTTTCTCTCTGCTGACTCTGCTGAATCCTGCTCTTTCCTTCTCTCCCCCTCTTTTGCTGTCAACCAAAAGGCCAACATAACAACCAAAGATAGTATATATAATCTAATAAGAGGTAGAGATGTGGGCAGTGCAGTCAGCAGGCAACATCATTTTGGCCTTACTCTCTTACCTGATTTTTTTTGTATATCCATCTATGGAAAAAGACATTTCCAGTGAGCGGTTTGTTCAAATCATGCTTCAATTCACTGTCCATACTGTAAATATTACATAAAGCCCAGTTCTACCAGGATAAGAAACATTGTGACGTTAATTAAATTAAAAGTGCTCAGTGCAAAGGAGAGACTCACTAAGTGTGACGTACAGTTCATTTATTTATACAACCCTTTATCACAAGCATGTCTCAAAGGACTTCACAGAAAATGAGCCCAACTAGATCTAACTGAACAACAATCAATGGAATCAC
>OMOT01077981.1:0-17991 GCA_900312575.1 Acanthochaenus luetkenii
CCAGAGAAGAGTCACTGTTACTATTGTACATGAGTCGGGAGGTGACATTGAATGGAAGGAAGTCCGTGAGCTTGTTGTGGGTGAGTTTGGGTTTTTGAGGCTTTCACAACCTGAAAACCAAGAAGGCGCGATGGCACCTCACGCTCCACGGCCCTTCCTCACGGAGGTCTTTGTGCTTTCCTAGGACGGCTCCGCAGCACCCCAGAGGCTGATGAGACCATCATTGACCCCAATATTCTCTCTCTCAACATCTTGTCTGCTGGGCATGTCAGGCCCATGCAAGATGACAGGTATGTGCTGGTGTAAACATTTGATGGAAACCCATCGCTTTGTAACGGCGAGATCTTTACACATGAAGAACACCAACCGGCTGCTTTTGAATTCATATGGTTGAAGGAATTCAAATCAGAAATGTATTTATAGTGGCCATGGATATGCTTGCTTATTCGAAGCGTTCGGCAGCTTGACTGAATATGGAAACCACTATGATTTTAGTTTAATGAAAGTCTCGTCTGATGACCCCGCTCCAGAATACTGACAGCTCCTGCACTGGAACATGGCACACAGGCAAAATGCATGGCATAGTGAACCAGCTGTGCGGATACGGGGGGGAAAGCATGGCACAAGAGGCACAACTTGGATGTTATAACAAACCACAGCAATTTATTTTGTGTTATTATTATTTTGGCTTAGGATTTTAACCCCCGAAATTCTGAACTTCCACTCCTTTGTCCCTGCAACGACGTTTACTTCGCACAAATCTAGTCCAGATGCAGGAGGTCACACATACAAGAAATCCAGGGGTGACCGTGACCAAAACCAATCAAGTCAATTATAATTTTTCTTAGTAATTGCATTATAAGTTAACATGAAAAATAAGAATACAAATGTAAGCTATAGATTTTACCTCTCCATGCTGGCTGTGAGATCCTCTGTGGTGTTAATCTGTGCTTTGGATGTTTGATTGTCATCATTGCACCTCCATGTTGCGTCTCACCCTGTGAATCACCTCACCTCTGACCCGTCACCATCTCTCATCTACTAACCCCAGGACTGACCTGCTCATAGATTTTTACCAAGCACCCTCATTTTACTGTCACCTACACTATATACAGACCTTCACCTGCACATCAAGAATTGTTAGCGCCTCATTATAAAATGAAACATGCATGTCTCTAACTTATACAATAGCTGCTATACATGCTAGTCGTATAAAATGACTAACAAACCTTAAATAATCCATATTTGTGGTCACTACAATGTCATACATTTGACATACAACATTATGTCATCTCTCTGTTGAGGCGCTGGACTAACCACTAAAGTCACAATGCAGTCAGCCAGTAGAGGGCAATAGAGGACCGTTTCTCCCAGGACTTTTGCAGTTTGGGCTCCTTAACCATTATTTCTGTCTTGGCAACTATTGTCATGTTAACGAGCTGGGTGGCATCTTACAGTATCCAATCATTTCAAATCAAACCACCATTCACTGTGCATTGGCATGTCCCTTAACACCTAACCTCACTAACCATGAACAACATATTGGCATACTATTTGTTTTCTTTGCCAGTATATATATTACATTGAATTAGTGCATGAATGTATAACTGTTTTGCTCTCCTATTGCTATCGAATGACCAAAATAATTATGTTACCAAATGGCTGTGTGGAAGGCGGCTATATGCCATCTGTAAAATCCAGCTGTCTTTCAAAGTTTTGCTAATTTACATTATTATTTTTGTGACCTAACCTCTTGGCTCATTGCTTAATCACGCTGCTTTCCTGATACCCTGCCCCGCTCCGAAAAGCCTAACAACATTTCTGAAGGAACCAAAGGCCGTAGGCAGCACTGTCCAGAGGCCCCGCTGGACCGGCCTTTCTTTGACCATGGTGCTGCACTCTTGGGACCCAAAACCCTTAAATGCTTGTCCTGTTATGGCCTCCGTGGCTCAGGATGGGTTGTTTCGGGCTCAGCACCAGGTCAGGGTGTGGTCCAGTGTGGCCTCTGCTCAGTCTTACGGAGGCTGACATCAAGGTATATATGGATGCTAACATTTTTCTCCCTCCAGTCCACTAACAGAATGTTGTTTTGTTTTTGTTTTTGCAGACAGTTTCTTGATTCGGACATGCCTAGGTATATTATTTTGCCTCTCCTCTCATGCTCTTGAGTTAAGCGCCTCATCATTTAAAGTGTTTCTATACCCTGTCGTTCCTAGTGAGTTAGTTCCTTTTCTCCCATTGTCTCCCACTGTCACTCATCTACGCCTCTTTGTTTTCTCCTCCTGTTTCATACCTCATGAAAAGTGAGGGATATGGCTCTGCATGTCCCTTGTTCTCTTGCTGCGCTGGGTGTGTGTTTGAGCTGTTGTCGGGCTGAGGTTGATGGTAGACAGGGACTGCATGGCTCGCTCTGCTTCATATGGACTGCCTTTGGCTGTGTCTCTGCTGGAGGTGTCGTGGGGCCAACATCACACTTTCTGTTTCCACTTCAGTAAGGAAATAGCCATGAGGAAGATTTCAGAAATGGTAGAATCAATCTTTGGTCACTCCTGCCTTCCTCTTTCCCCTCCCATACTATCGGCCAGTAGAAGGTAATTTTTGAAATGGTGCCAGCGTAACAAAGAAATAATGTGCCTTTCTCATCTTTCCATCTCTCCAAGTTAATCTTTGATCATTTGCAGATGCTGATTTACTCACAGATATATGGTTCATTGTAAAAGGCAGCAAAGTCATATCCTACATAATTGTACGTGATTTAGAGGGTCGGAACTGAACGTGCCAAGTAAGAAATGAGGCACGAGTGCTACTTGCCATGGGAGGGCAGTAGCGATTAATTATTACAGCACGTGTAGTTCATTTGGAACAACGGGCAGAGATGCACCTTATCTGTAACAAAATCCAGAATGCAGTTTGTCCTTTTTCCACCTTCCTCTCTCCACTCTATGCAAGAAACACTGATATTTCCTTTTGATTTCAGTGTCATCGATTTGTATCCTTGGATATGGTTCAGTCAGTGACCTTTCCTCCCAAGAGCCAGAGTCCTTCCCATCACAGCTCCAAAACATTACACTAGTCATCCACCATTACTCAAGTGCTGTTTGTGCGGAACACATAATTTACAGTACCTTCTTTGGCAAGGTGTTTAAGTCCAACCATTAAAATGTAATCCATGGAACCATTACCTCACCAGTAGCACTTTCCCCAGAATTGCTGCAATGTTGTGAATATTTTTCAAATCTTACTCATACCTTAATGATACCCAGCCAAATGGCAGAAACAAACGGTTCCTCACATGTTATGCCAGCAGCATGACTTCAATCCTGGCTTCTCCCCTTTTGAGGGGGTAGTAAAAAGAAAAGAGAAGCACATGTAAATGTAGTTCAAAGAGGAAATTGCTTCCTTGTAGTGTGAGCGAACAGGCTTCTATTACTGAGAGACCAGTGTGTGTGTGTGTCTGCATGTGTGGGTACTCACACGTGTGTGTGTGTGTGTGTGTGTGTTTGTCATATGTATGCTTTGTAAAGCAATTTGTTGAAAGGGAGAAGCCATCTCTGCATAAGTATCCCCTTTACTGACACGGAGCACCACTGAGCTCCCATTACTATGGAGTCAACTCAGTACATTGCTGTTTGCTTCCTTCTGGGTGACACATTGTTCACTTTCCCACAAGGTCACTTCAGTCCAAGGCCAACATCTGAACCTCATGAAGAGTCAGTTCAGCCTGTTTTTATGGCTTACAGACAGAAACATTTCCTTTTACAATTCTTGCTTGGATTCTCTTTTTTTTGTTTTTTTTTTTTGATGTAAGGCCATACTGGGCTGCAGGCCAGAAGAATAAATAATCATAGGAGGAGTAACAGATAGCAGTATTGAGGTCATGTGCTGCTATCTGACCTTTTCAACGGTAGAGAAGGATGAGAGATAGTGGATTAGTATCTTCCACAGGATTGCTCTATGGGTCCACGATAGTGTTTACATAAGACATACTGCAGAAAAGATTGCATTATGAAAAAGCAGTTTAAAGGAAAACACACCATCCCAGCTACACAGCTCACAACCACAACATTCTTCCTGACTCACTTTTTTTTATTGTTTTGCTGATTTCTTCTTTCTCACAGCATTTCCTTGGGAGTTGATCATAGGTATTTTACAGCCCGGTCCCTCATTTTGTCTGTCAGTCTCTCATCACACTCCTTTTGTTCAGTACTAATAAAGTCATCTCAGCTCTTCTTGTTTTTCTGTGGTGTTTTATATAAAGCAGTACATCAACTCAAGCGGCCTGTTGCATGCAAACCATTTCATTATCACTTTTGTTGTGTTGACAACTTCTGGAAAACCCACCACAAGGTCTATATATTATATTGTGCTGTACATTTGCTATAGTGAAGTGATTATAAAAACGATTTCCAAATCATGTTATTATGTTCTCAGTGTATGTAATCAAACTATAGTGCACATCTTTCTGTATGTTAAGTATTGGCTGAGTTGTATGTAGCAGTTGTGGTTAGATTGAGGGGCTTTAACATGAGGTTTAATAGTTAATTAATTTTCTTGGCCTCCTCCTCCTCCATTGACCACTTCAGGACCTTCTACCGCTTTGAGGCAGCCTGGGATAGCTCCATGCACAACTCCCTGCTGCTAAACCGAGTCACCCCATATGGGGAGAAGATCTACATGACCCTCTCAGCCTACCTGGAGGTACAGTGCTTGCATTCATGGGAAGCAGAGCTGAGCCCCTTAGGCCTTAAATAGCTCTTACGGTATCAGAGGTGATGTGTGAAGCACTGTGGAGGGATGATGTTGAAAATCCCGCCTCCTTTATCAATTGCAGATGGAGAACTGCACCCAGCCCACAGTCATAACCAAAGATATCTGCATGGTATTTTACTCCCGAGACACCAAGCTCCCTGCCTCCCGCTCCATCCGCAACCTTTTTGGCACTGGAAGCCTGAGAGCAGCAGAAGGGTGAGTTTAAAATGGCAAACTAGGAAAACATTGTCACACAGTAACATGCATCCCTTCTATTGTTATGGGTCTCTGTTCTCTTTCTAGAAACCGTGTCACTGGAGTGTATGAGGTCAGCCTATGTCACCTGGCAGATGCAGGAAGCCCAGGTAAGAGTCAAGACAGAATCAGCACTTTGCATTTCCACCATTTAGGTACACACCTCTCCCTCTCTCTGCTCTCTGAGATATTCATCCTCCACCTATTCCACCCCAGGTATGCAGAGGAGACGCAGGCGGGTGCTGGACACCTCAGTGGCCTACGTCCGTGGGGAGGAGAACCTGGCTGGGTGGCGGCCCCGTAGTGACAGCCTCATTCTGGACCACCAGTGGGAGCTGGAGAAACTCAGCCTTCTTCATGATGTGGGTGGCATAAATTACTTGTCTTTTATAGCACCACATACCACGTACAGTAACACCTGTAGATAAATGCTATTGTCTATCGTCGATGGTTGGACTCTTTCAGGTGGAGAAGACCAGACATTACCTCCTGTTGAGGGAGAAACTGGAGTCTACCCTGCTTATGGGCCAGGAGTCGCTGCTGTCCTGTGTGACTGAGGAGCTGAGTGAGTCCCCTCAGCCTTCTGCGGTCAACCAGGACCCCAGCCGCAGCTCTGACATCACCACCGAGAGGCAGAGGGAGTTAGCTGCCAAGGTCAGCCATCATTAATTGAATAATGAATTTCAGTTTTGAAATATGTTGCTCTCATGCACTCACTACTGTATTTCATATCCAGAAACAAGAAATAAATATAGCACTTTTCGAAGCACAGTTACAAAGTGCTAAATTGTGCGTGTGAATAATGTGACCAAGTGGTAGCATATGGAACAGTAAGGGACCTAAAATTGACCCTTGAGGGACACCACATATAAATGAAGTTGGAAGAGATGATGCATTACCACTAATGACAGAAACGGTTCTATTGGTAAGGTAAACTTGGAACTAATTTAGGGCAATGTCATTGATGCCAACCCATAAGTCAAGACAATTTAGATGGATAGAGTGGTTGACTGTGTCAAAGGTGGCACTGAGATCAAGAAGGACTAATATTGAATATTCTCCAGCATCAGCTGCTAGGAGATCATTTGTGACCTTGACAAGGGCACTCTGTGCTGTGACGGGCTCTAAACCAGACTGAAATTCCTCAAAGAGGTTATTGTGATTCATAAAAGATATTAGTTGGATAGAAACTACATTCTCTAAGACATTAGATAGAAAGGGTAATTTGGAAATAGGTCTATAATTGCTAAAAAACAAGGGGGTCCATATTCGGTTTTTTCAGAGGAGGTTGAACTATGGCATGCTTTAAACAGGGGGGGAAAGAGAAGTTCTCCATGGAATTATTTACAATGGATAAAATAACAGGACCAAGTGTTCCTAGTACCTCCTTTAAAAATGTGTTAGGGTAACATCTAACAGGCAGGAGGATGGTTTTGTGTGGGTTATAATTTCCTGTAAGACCGAAAGAGTAATCGATTAAAAGTTTGACAGAACAGCATGAATGTTGGGGGAAATTAAAAGGTCTCGTTCTATAGGTGAAATCTGGCGCTTGATGTCCTCCAACTGGAAAAGTACATACAGAATTCCTGACATTTATCTATATTTTTAGACCAGTTGGGGGGCTAACTACAAAATCAATTGTTTAAAAAGGACCCTGGAGTTGTAGTAGTTTCTTGTAGTAAGATTTGAGAAATAGCATGACCTTGCATCCTTAAAGCATCGTTCAAGTTTGGTAGAGGTTTGGATTGTGTAGTTAAAACTTGATAATCCAAAATCGTAATTTCTCTCACCATACACATACATGGCACGGCGAAACAGGTCTCAAAGTCACACTTTTAGCACACAAATGAACGCAAACAAAGCGGATTCTGCAAATGTATAAAATAACAAAACCCGGTTCCGCTTTTTTTTCCCCAATAAAAATGTCAACTTCGTGTTGATTTTGCTATTTGAATTAGGAAGAAGATCTAAAAGTGTGACTTTGACACCTGTTTCACTGTGCCATGTAAGTCTATGGGGAGAGAAATCAGGTTATCTAGGTTATTAATACAATTAATACAATCTTGGCATATAAATGACTTGTTTCACAGCGACCTAACATTCAATAGACCAAAAGATTGTTAACATTGACCGAGTGGCATTTAGTATCATTGTTGATGCGTGAGTTTCCTACTATGGCAGGGATGTAGCTAGAGTGTGGTATGGGAAGTTGTCAGGTATTTAAACATGTTTAGATATTAGTAGATAACATTTGCGCTCCTAGTGTGCTCGGGTGTAATCCGTCTGGGCAATAAAAGACACCACAATGCCAGAGAAGATCGAAAATTGTCCACATAACCCACATCATTAGTGTGGCACCAGTCTTTTAGCCAACAGTCCAGGGCATATAGGCTAAAAACACAACATCCACCATGTCTGTGGTGAGGGAGAGGGCCAGATAAAATGACTTGAGATTACTAACTACTATTAAAATGCCTTTTTAAGAGCCTTTTTTTGTTCTCTGATTTCTAACTTTGGAACAGACATCTAAAGCTCTACTTGTCCTTTTTACACTCAGTGTTTGCGGCTGCTCACTCATTCCTTCAACAGAGAATACAGCCATGTGTGTGTCAGCGCCAGTGAGAGCAAGGTAGTGCTTGACATGCTTAAATTTACATATGAAGAAACTCTGTTAAGCCTCTGCTGATTGCTTTCTCTAGCTTTTTCACACAGTTTGAGCCAGTGTGTGGGTGTGTGTGCGTGTGTGTGTGTGTGTGCGTGCTTGTGTGTGTGCGTGTGAATTACAGCTCTCAGAGATGTCTGTCACAATACTGAGGGACTCCACCTCAGCCTCTGCCTTCAACACAATGACACCCTCCTCAACATGCCCTTCCCTGGTTGAGGGTTGCTATGGCAATGCTGAACTCAGGTCAGTTCTGTATGTGTAATGTCATGTAGTAATTGCCATTATTGTTATGTCCCGCCACCATGGTACATGGTATGCAGAACATTGTGTCTGTGTGTAGACTCATTCTTGTGAACACAATAACTCAAGAACAATACGTGATAGAAACATCATACTTAGAACCACAGGTTCCCCTATAGAGCAGATGATCTGATTAGAAAAAGCACCTTGCTGATTTTCTTTAAACTATTATAACTCCTTAATGCTTTAAGATGTGAACTTCATATTAATACCAACCATGTGTTATGTGATGACAAGTATGTTGACATATAATTTTGCTAAAGGGGTAATTCACGCATTCATTAGATTAATTAATGATCACGTTAGAATAACTGGTTATGTTTAATACATTATGCCGATTATGGTATAAGCTGGCAGCTCAAGTGCCTTTTGTTATAATATATAATAGCCTTCATCATGTGAGGCAGTCAGGATTAGCCAAATTATTGCTAAATCTAACTGCATGTTTCTTAATTCAAATAAAATGTATGGATTAGGTAGTGAGATTACATGAATCAAAACTTCTTTTTTTTGGTACCCCAGACCCCCTACACCTCGCTCCCGTGCTATCAGCCCCAATCCTGACTCCCAGCAGGATGGAGAGGCCAAGAAGTCCCCCAATGGAGCCCCTGAACCCAAGCCTCGGACCCGCAAATTTGTTCCTGATATCCAGGAGATCCGCGTCAGGTGAGTAGCTCTGCAGGTCTGCTATAGTAACTTGAAAAAAGGTAATCACTTTGGGCTCATAAGATGTGGTGACATTTGTTCTGTGGTGATATTCCACCTCTATTTTTGGCAGCCCCATTGTGTCAAAGAAGGGCTACTTGCATTTCTTGGAGCCACACACCAACGGATGGGTGAAGCGCTATGTAGTGGTGCGTCGGCCATACGTCTACATCTACAACACAGAGAGAGACACTGTAGAGCGGGCTATCCTCAACCTCTCCTTGGCCCAAGTGGAGTACAGTGAGGACCAGCAGGCCATGCTGAAGGTTATTGATTGACTCCTCAAAATACTCTCTTTCCATCTTCTTAGCGGTCAAAATTTCTGGTATCCCATAATAAGCTTTTCATTTTACGGCTTTCTCGATAGACCCCGAACACATTTGCTGTGTGCACAGAACATCGTGGAATATTGCTTCAGGCCAACAGTGACAAAGAGATGCACGATTGGCTGTATGCGTTTAACCCTCTCCTTGCTGGAACTATCAGGTAAAATACCAACTTCTCTATGACAATACATTATCTTCCTTAGGTAAAAAGAAGGAACTAATAACGGGAAAATGTTGTATTGCTGCATGAATGCATTTTCTTTTCTATCTCTCAGGTCAAAGCTTTCTAGAAGAAGAGCTGGACAGATGAGGATGTGAAACAAGACTCTGAACAAATCTCATGAGAGACTAACCTGTATATAGATCCCTGTCCTTCCCCTGTGCTGAGCCCCCTCCCCGCCACCGCTATCACCACCGACCATCCTTTCCCATTACATTCTCAGTTTATCTCTGGTGTTCTCAAGACCCAAAGCCCCCATTTTGTGTCAGGCCTTTGCTGCGGTGTGAGTCTCATAGTCTGAAGAACCTCTTCAAGCGTTGTCACTGTACTGTACTGGAATTTATTCATAGCTGGGGGAATGAAGAAAAAGGAAGAAGTAGCAACCGTTTCTTATTTCAGATTGCATATGTATGGTAATGTAGTTGTTGTCAGTGTCACATTGAGCCTTACACATTTATTCCTAAAGCTGCCCTGTCAGTGAGGATCACATTATTACATTTGCATCTCAGTTGTCAGTAAATAGACAAAAGCGCAGATTCTTCTGTATTAACTCTACAACTATATACAATGTTTAGTTTCAACTGGTTTGCATACAAAGTTAAACTAGAATATACATAGTTGCTGGAAGAAAAAAAAAAAGACAGTTGAGTGTATCTCTTTAGAACATTTCTCTTTTCTTTCCGGTTCAGCCTTGGGGCTGAATAGTTCTTCATGAATGCTGACTCTGTATAATCTGCCTTTTATCCCTAAAAGTTATCCGAAATTATAGCACAGACAGCCTGGCAAGAGAAAGGGAATGGCACTCGTAAAAAAAATACATGTTTCTCTGGTGTTTCGATAAGTCCATGTTGTTTTAGCTACTTGTAGGAGCTTTGAGGGTATTTATGGTCACACATTTAATAATCAAATATCATCACATTAATCCTCCCAAATTGAATCTCATTCTCTACCTGAATTTTATTTGTATTTAAATGTGAAATATGTAGAACAGCTTTATTATTTATTTCTGCATGTACATTTATTTACAAAGACATTTATATTTCTAAATTAGTAGTACAGTGCAATTTCTGCACACTGCACTTTCTAATATGAGTTCCTTAAATGTTTTGATAACAAAGCCTTGTCCCCATGCAGTTATTGCTATTCAAACAATTTAATATCATGATATACATTGGCCAGTTTCTTTGTGCTGAAGATTACTTGAATTATACTATCCCTTTTAAGATTAGGATAGTCATACCTGACCTTTGACCCAACTCACATACATTAAAGTTAAATAAATAGTTAGATAGAGAATATTAACTAAGGTGGTCTGTGCATCATCAGCTGCACAAACCTTGTAGAACGAGCAGAAGTATGTGAACTGTTGTTTGTGAGACAGAATAAACTGGTTTTCTGAATGATATGTATATTGACTAAATGTAGTGCCTCTCTTTTCAACCATACTGTACAGTATGTCTCTGCACCAGTTGCTTTGAATCTACATCCTTTATGCTGTTATAATGTTGTTCTGCAAGTGTCTGCAAATCATATAATTAGCTGTCCTGCTTTCCATCATCATCATCATGATCATAATACTATATTAACATATTCAGACAAATATGAAAATGTTTAATTTATGTTAATGTTACATTCCTAGTATGGCAATGAGTTGTCATATAATATGGAATTTTCACAACATAGAGTAAACTGCATGTTTATACATACAAAAACATACTGATATTTCATGATTATCATGTCATCCTTAGAAGTGTATCGCTATATTTGTCAAACAAATGAATATGCTTTCAAAGGAAAAATCAACCCTGTTTGCAGTGTCAACGTGCAAGTTGCAAAGACTATACTCATGTAGCTGAGTTTTGGGTTGTCGTTTTATTTGACCTCTTAAGCCCATATTTGTTAGTTGCTACAGATAAAAAAATGTCTGGCCCAATAAAATGACTATTTTAATCTGAAATGGAATCTGGTCACAAAATGACCATTAAGATAGTTTGTGAGTTGGTTTTGGAGTTGGATTCGTGAGCACGCCTTAGGTCAGCCAACCTAGAGAGTACGCTCAACGTTACCAGTAATGACATTGCACTGACAAGATGGAAGCGCTACTGAATCTCACAAATCAAAATAGAACAATCTCTCAAAGTGTGCATTGTTAAACTATATTACTCAAGAGAGAAAATGCACAGTGAATCTAAATGGGGACTTGTATGAACAAAAACCATATCTCCTGAGATTAGAACGTATTCTCTGTGTGTTGTTATATTTTGTGGACATCTAATGAAGCGATACACATTTAAAAAAATATATTTTACAGCCCTCCAGGTATTGTAAAATTGTTAGGAGTTGTGATTAATCAAAGAGCAAAATGTGTGTTCATATCTTTCTTTAATGTGCACTAATTAGAGTTCAGGTGATCAATATTATCCCAGTGAGTCTTAGTAGAGGTTGCAGTTGTATTCTATCCAGCTACTGTATATCATCATCATTGAGGGCATGTTGCTGTACTGTACACTACACTGTGTCAAATACTGTCTGATTTCCTTTAACACCCAATCCGGTATCATAGAATAGCACCATTTATTTATGTTTCATGTATAGACTTGCTTTCTGTTTTGTCTCTTGGCCAGGTCGTCATTGTAAATGACAATTGGTTCACAATTGACTTATCTGGTTAAATAAAGGTTAAAAACAAAACAAAACACATGTGGGTCCCAGATTGCTCTAAAACAGTTTTATTTTTAATTGAGCCTTGACCTTGACCTTTATATTGAGATGTATCTTATTCTTATTTTGATTCTTATGGATTGGGCCTTTTAATGTGTGTCACATTTGACTAAATCAGCCAACCAAAGTTTCATGCTGAATGTAAATTAATATTTACAAATATTTATTCTTTTGGGGTGGTTTTGTTGCAATCTACTGGTGTCACTGTCTGGTTCCTTATTGATTGTAGGTAGGCTATTATCAGGGAACCATATGATGGATGTGGGACATACCTGTACCTGTATTAATCCATCCAATGATGTGTCAGAGGAGTTGGTTCATTATGGCCCAATTAGGCATTGCATCTTGTGATGCTGTAAATAATGTCACTCTTATTTCAACATGACAGTCTTCACAAAGCAGGCTATTTTTGTTTTATTTTATCTATCCCCTTTTAAGGAACATCATTTAAATGTTTGTGCTTCCACACCTAATCAGAATTATACTTTTTTTCGCACCATCAAATCACACCAGGACATTCTATTTTTTCTCCATATTATTTTGCATTGTATATAAACCTAATTGCTGTGAACAGTGTATTATAAACTTGTACCCATTTATGAAATCTTAAATGGGCAGTAGTTCAGTCAGTGTCTCTATTTTAGTGTTGGAGTTTAACGTCAAATGTTTGTGTACACTAAATACATTGTCATATATTAAATAAACATAAAAATAATGCAGCACAAACTGATGTACTAGTCCTATTTATAGAATCTACTGCATGTGTAACTGGATGTTTCCTTTCACACTGTAGATTTTGTGCTTGGTGCCCTTGCTTTCATAATACTAAATTGTATGTAGAACCTCCTTATGATGACCCCTACAACAAACAAACCAATGAATAGCCATAAATTAACATATAATGTAATCTTTGATCCTGAAAATGTGATTAGGTTTAGAGAACAACTCCTCTATTTTTCTCTTTTTTTAAATATAGGACTTTATATAGTCCTTTATACTAGCATGTCTCAAAGGGCTTTACATACCATCATATATACAGTACATACTACACATCATATAACATACTGTGCACACACGCCTATGGGCAATTTAGAGTCTTCAGTTCACCTGACCTGCATGTCTTTGGACTGTGGGAGGAAACACACATGAACACGGAGAAAACATGAAAACTAGACAGAAAGAACCGGGGCAGAGATTCAAACCCACAATCTTCTTGCTTTGAGGCGACTGTACTACCCACTGAATCACTATGCCACACAATGCCTGAACACAGTTGAATAATCAGGTGAAACTGGAATACATGGTTTGGCTGTCTGGCAATTTTCTGGCCTGAAGAACAATTTGACCATCTGTCACAAAACAAATAGAGGAGAACGGGGTAAGTGTAGCTTAAGATGAGTGACCCCTTGTATCTGGGCAACCATACACAAAATTAATCATCAAATGTAGGGAGAATAAATAATTAAGTGATAAGCGAGCCAGGTCAAAACATCAGATTTTTGCTATGTCAAGTAATTTCATCAATGTATAGATTATTGCGTTTAAATAGATATAAATACATTTGAGGTGTTATTATACATTAATTTGAGGCTTTATAAGGTATGACATGAGGACATAATTTTAGCATAACTAGGGGCCAACGCAAATGACTGTACCACGAAGGACCCTTCTGTTAAACAAGTTTGCAGACGACACAACGCTGATTGGTCTCATTTCCAACGGCGATGAGTCTACATACAGACAGGAGATTAGATTAGATTAGATTCAACTTTATTGTCACTACACAGAGAACAAGTACTATGACAATGAAATGTAGCTTAGCATCTAGGTTCATGTTCTAGTGTCATTGGTCTCAGTGGACCAGAGTTCAACAGGGTGATGGTTAAATGAAAGAACCTGTTCCTGAGCCTGTTAGTGTGGGAATCCTCCTGTAGCAGTCACCACTGTTGAGTCATTCAAGTTCCTGGGTACAACCATCTCCTGGGACCTCAAGTGAGGGGTGAACATCAACCTAGTTTTAGATAAGGCCAAACAGAGGATGTACTTCCTGCAACAACTGAAAAAATGCAACCTGCCGTGGACTATGATGGTTCAATTCTACACAGTCATCATTGAATCCATCCTCACCGCCGCAATCACAGTCTGGTTCTGGTCGTCCACCGCATGCGATAGAACCAGACTGCATCACCCGGTCAACGGACAGGATCATTGGCTACAACCTGCCATCCATCCAGGACCTCTACCACACAAGGGCCAGGAAACGTGCAGCCAAGATCATCGCTGACCCATCACACCCTGGCCACCACATCCTCCAAGCCCCGCCTTCCGGGAAGAGGCTTTGATCAATCATGATCAAAACAACCAGACATAAAAACAGTTTATACATATTGTGGCAGACGGAGGGAGTTTAGGAGGGGAAGGTGGAAGGAGGGTCAGTACGGGCAGGTTCCTGAAGGGGCGCTAGAGCCCAGGGACAGTCCTCCTTCCCACTCAGCGGCAGATGTGAGGCAGCTGAGGCAGAGAGAGAGAGCGGGCAGGGCCAATCGGGAGATAGAGTGGCAGGCATAAAAAGAGGAGGAAAAGATAGAGAGGGAGTGTGTGACGTGGGAGGTGTGGAGTTAGAGGGAGTTGGAGGAAGAGTGACAGATAGAAGTAAATGCCAGATTGGATTAAGGAACCCGCTGTGTGCCGAACCCCTGACCGTCTGAGGAGCCTTCTAGTGTTGAACCCTTGCCTGGACGACTACCCTTCTCCTGCCTTGACCCCTGGACTACCAAACAACCACTCTCCTGCCTTAACCCCCGGACTCTGTGTGGGAGTGCCCTGTATGTGCCAACGAACGGTAATAAAGCGATTGTTTCCTCTATATCTGGTTGTGGACATTGTCTCTGTCATCTCCGGCCCGGTGGACACTCACTTTCCCCCCCCAGTGTGCCACAATATGTTGATTTATACTATATGTACATTCTTGCACTACTACGGACTCATATATATACACACACATTTGTTTATATTTTTTATTTATACTTTTATTCATATTCTCTGCATTACTCCGGACTTATATATATACTGTATATATATGTACATACATACAATTGTTGATATTTTTGGTACATTTTAATTATATTTATATTGCTGTATGATACTTACTTTTTATCTTAGATATGTCTATATGAGCAACAATACCTTGTATGTGCAAATATACTTGGCCAATAAAACAAATTCTGATTCTGATATTGATTCCTGATCAGCTGTGCAAAGCAGTTTTGCCAAAATGGTGATTGTGGGGTAAAATGTGCCAATGGCTCAGTTTACCTAATTTAAGTACATTACACTTTATTACATTGTAGTTCATTTAAACACGTATGTGCTGATGTGGTATTTTCCAATATTACAGAGCAGAGATCATTATGCCATGAAGTCTCACAAATTCAGCCCCCTTGGAGGAGATAAAAAGCAGCCAAGGAAGTCAGAAGGGAAGTTGATTCAATAGTGGCATAAGGACAGAACATAGACAGAATGACACTTAAGAAATACATTAATACAATTGACAAAGCAGATGTACCAAGAGCAAGTTATGACACATACACACCCTTTGAAAATAAGACAAATTACTACCATGTTATGTCGTTAGACTGTGATTATCAGAGGAGACACAATGAAGAAACAGATTGTCTGCCCCTGCATGCAGAAATAAAGGTTTCAACTTGTGCAGCATTTTAAGCCCATAGGGCTCAACTTTTTCACATAATCTTTATGCTCAATGTACCCCTACCTTGGAGTGATTTCAGCCTAAGGACCAATTTTGTGTTGTACCTCTGAGAAACTGGTTTAATTTCTATGGATGCCCAGTGATCTGAAGCATACAACACAAGTAGTAGTATAACATGTCAAAAGTTTGTAATCTTACCCCATTCTCCCCTATACCTACTGCACATAGACATTCTATTTATTTATTTATTATATATGTATTCTAATTAGACACTTTACATTACACTTATTATTGTACATAGCTGTCAATCCACTACCCTGTGTTTGCCCTAGCTTTTTTAGATTGTTTTGTTTTAGCCTGTATGCATACTTTCCTTAAAATTGTATTTATAAATGTTCTTTTTTATTCTATGAGTACAGTGAGAGCAATGAGTCAAATTCCTTCTATGTGTAACGTTACATACTTGGCCTGTAAAACTGATTCTGATTCTGATTTACTTCTAATATTAATTTGAATCAATTGTGAGCACAACTGTCACATTGGCAGGCTATATATTAAACTGAATGAACATCCACTTCATATTTCTTGCAATTCTGGAGGCTATAAATACATTTTAATCTTTCTTCCTGATGCAATAAAGAAATAAATGAACATAAGTTTAAGGCTTCCGGGTTGTAATCGCAGCAGAATCTGGAGTTGCCATGTCTGGCTATAACAAGCGTATTTGGAATTGTTTCTTGTATATTTCTATTTCAAAGTCTCATGAATGTTGTTAGCGTTCGGGATTTAAAATAAAAAATAAAACATCTGTCAATCGGTTCTATCTGCTGCATTATCCTTAATGTTATAAAACAATTACTTTAAGTCTGTTCGGCATGACAAAAATCATGACTTTTGCAGGACAGTCTTAGATTTTGACTCGAAAAATATCTTTATTCCTGCTTCCCTCAACTAGAGGAAGTGGACTATTTTCTTCAGGCACCGTCCAACCAGGATTTCAGTGTACCTAAGTAACCAAAGTAGCTACATAAAATATACAGTTAATCAAGTGTTTTATCCACGACCTTTGACAAAAAGGAGAGAAAATCAGCTCTGATTTACCTCTATATCAATTGTAGAGTTGATTGTTTTGGGCTTCTTATAACAGATTAAATTGCATGTTTCCTTTTGCGATATCTGGCAACCCTGCGGAGACTCGCGCACCATCCAGTCATAACAACGGGCTGGCTAGCTGATGATTGACACAGATAACTAACGTTAGAGCAGCTCCATATTACTTTACAAGGTCAGGCTCGTTGCATAGTAATAAAGCTAAGAAATTCCGCCTGCCATTTCAAAACTGAGAGGGAAAAAAACATTTGACTGAACCTTAATACTGAAAGAAGATTAACGTTAACTCTAGCTGTCCGTTAGCAATACTAACGCTAGCTAAAGTTAATAGGTTAGCTAGCTAAATACTGAACTCGGTCAGGTAGACATTGCCACGGATGAGTCTCTAGGTTCTTAATGTT
Organism: Acanthochaenus luetkenii; assembly: GCA_900312575.1. Taxonomy (NCBI): domain Eukaryota; kingdom Metazoa; phylum Chordata; class Actinopteri; order Beryciformes; family Stephanoberycidae; genus Acanthochaenus; species Acanthochaenus luetkenii. The sequence continues at coordinate 17,165 of OMOT01077981.1, forward strand.
ACAGTTGCGAGTTTAGTTAAAGTTCCACACTGCCTTGATCAAGTAAAACCCACGAATCAACCGCGGAGCGTGGCAGGGCTAGGAAGCTTACAGCTAACACAATGATAGCCGAGCAAGCATCCGTCATGCCTGCTGCGGACAGACGTGACGTGAGAGTACAGATAGTTTGGCCAAGTTCTACCATGTTTAGAAGTGGTGGCTACCAATGTGTAATAACGTCCAACTGTGTTGTAATGAGAATGACGAACTACTTAGAAATGGCCATGAAGAGAATTGTGGAGCAAACACACATATTGGATATTGGTAACTAAGGTTACCCTATCGAGGGCTCTGCTTTGAGCTGCACCTACTGTGTTGTTGATGTGGCGTGAAATGTTCTGCACAAAGCTTACAAGGTGTCTTATGTCTCCCAGGTTATGGCTAATCGAGCTGGTGATGTCACCTTGGTAAAGGGCCACACCTTATCTCATCGTTCAGAGGTGAATCGGGACAGGTAAGGAGTTTTGATTGGATTGAGAATTGAATGGTGTCAGCAGTAGAATTCCCGGCACCTGCTCCTGCTCAGCCGTCCTGGTGAGGGAATCCTCTTTGACTTGGCCCACCCAAGGTTTCTTCCATTTTTTACCTAATAAGGTTTTGGTGGAAGTTTTTCCTTGCATGCATTGAGGGTCTAAGGCTGTGGTGCCGGGTAACTTAGGCCTTGTAGAATAGTTAGGCCTGCTATGGTTTGCTAAATTGATTTTGTTTGTCTTGTACTTGATTCTGTTTCTGTTTGTCTTTTACTATTCTGTAATTTCCTCTGATTGATGTTCAGGTAGATCTAGTTG
>OMOT01077982.1:0-10694 GCA_900312575.1 Acanthochaenus luetkenii
TAACAACGCTTGTTTACAGTGATATATGGGGGGGACAAATACATTTTTTCCCAGGATGAGGAGGGGGGGGGGTCATGTCCCCCCCGGGATTTCCGCCTATGACTGTACCGTGTGTGTGTGTGTGTGTGTGTGTGTGTGTGTGTGTGTGTCAGAGCGGAGCAGAAAGAGAGAGAAAGAGAGAGAGAGAAAGCGGCAAACTAGATTCTGTTCGGGATGTTTAATTCCTCGAAAAACACATTTGCCACAATATAAATCTCACTCCATAATATTTCGAGTACCTACCGATAGCAGAACCGATAGCAGAACCAATAACGTCGGATCTTATCGATACTCCGGTTTTTACACATTTAGAACCGGTTCCCGTTTAGAACCGGGTTTCGGGGGGCATCCCTAGTAAGAATACAGCACTAAACATTTGATAACTGCTCATGTTTTTCTCTTTTTTAATTCTCCCTCTACCACGCTCTGTCTCCTTCTCCATCTGTAGAATGACTCTCCAGAGTGCGACTACATGGCTGATTCTCCCGCAGCGCTTTACCCGGCAGAGGAGGAGCCCTTCTCATGGCCAGGACCTAAAACCGTGCGTTTGCGCCGCACCTCCCAAGGCTTTGGCTTCACCTTGCGTCACTTCATCGTGTACCCACCGGAGTCGACCGTGCACTGCGCCTTCCCAGTAATGTTTATGATCATATTCATATCGGATGAATAAATGCAGAAATTCTTTCATGATTTTATTCACCTGAGTATTGTTTGCCTAACACTTCAGATGACAACACTTGAGTCAACAAAAGCATGATACCCAAGTGCTAAATTCCATGACCCTGGTCAACAAAGTCACTTGAATATCTCTGTCTTTTTACAGGAGGAAGATCGTGGCCGCAGAGGTAAGCAGAATAACTCAGCTGTGCCTCTTCATGGCTGTCCTTCAGCACTGCTGAGTCAGTGCAGTGCCTCTGACTTATGACTCTTAATCCATCTGCTCTTTGGTTCTTTTTACTTCCTTATGCGGTGGGAACAATGTACCTCCTGTGTGTCGCTAACCTATGTGGAGGCATGAAAGGTTTGGTCAGCGCCACCTGTTTCTGTCCTGCACTGACCTACCTCTTCATATTGTTTCACTTTGTTTTGTTGCTGCTTTTCTCCATGACCATAGAAAGGTTGTCAGAAAGAGATGGTTTTAGTTGTTTATTTTGGAGCATCTCCCCCATGTTGGCCCCAATACATACCGTTATATTTTTCTCTTTTTGTAAGGGACAGAACCTCACATCAAACCCATGCCATAAAATTGCAGTTTAATGTTGCTGTGTTTATCCATGAACGGGAATACCTTTGTAAAATATAACATAAAGCATCATTACAATTTTGTAGAGGTTGGGTTGTGTAGTTACCTTGCCATGATGTAACTCCAAATATTGGTGAGATCTCTTCAATTGTTGCTCCGTTGACTAAAACTTGATAATCCAAGATGGCGTTTCTTCTCTCCCACGTAGACTTACATTGCACAGAGAAACATGTCTCAAAGTCACACTTTTAGTACACAAACGAACGCAAACAAAGCAGATTATACAAATGCATAAAACAACAAAACCCGGTTAAGATTTTATTTTATTTTATAAATTGTGTTGATTTTACTATTTGAATTGGGAAGAAGATCCGATAGGTAGCTTCCGAGACCTAATCACAGTGTTTGTTATTGGTTCAGCAGTGGGTGTGGAAATTTGGACCAATCAGGTTGTTTCTTACACGTGCCATAACTTAAACGTGCCATAACATACATGATGATTCGGTCTTAGATCTGGATTCGAACCGTAGTTGGGACGACTTCTGGTCATAAACATATACGTTTTGGCTCTTTTACAAGTGGTTTGTCCAAGAAGAATGATATGGCATGGGGAAATGTGACACTTCCAGTCAATGCGTTGTCACTTGTCATGAGAACTGTGGGAGAGGTGAAAAATAAATGGTTTGATCTTAAAGTAACGGGTAAAAAAATAATCACAGCCCACAAAAGGGACATCAGTGCCACAGAGTGGAAAATACTTCTGTGTGCATGGGGGTGGCATTGGTGCACTTTGTTGGCCTCTCCAAAAATGCGGTCCTTGAAAGCGTACTCCCTGCACAAATTTTCAAGCATCATCCCAATCAAAAGGTGTGCCTTTTATATGATTGTATGAGTCTAAATCTGTAATCTGTATCACCTGTCTGTACATCACCTGTGTGAGCACCATAGTTGACAATCATTCTATCAATTATGCTGACAATTAATTGGGAGTTTGTGTGTCTTATATTTAAGAATCTGTTTACCCGTGATTACACTTTTCCAGCACTAATCTCACTGTTTAAGTCTGATCCACCATTCTTTCAAACGTTCACTCTTGGGGAATCTGTAAAATGTTCTAGAATTGAGTACAATACGGCACAGACATTTTTTTCTCATGGAGAGTTGACGGGTTGATCGAAAACGGCGCTGTGGTGTAAAGCATCATTTAAATTGTAGTCCTTTACCGAGGTACGGCTGTTATGTACACAGTGTTGTACCTGTTTTTTTTCTTGTTTCTCTCAAATTTCAAGATGCAAATCCAATTTAGTTATCCGTTACTCCTATATTGGAAGTTCTTTGATCGATTGAATGTGTGGAACCATATTGAACCCAGCTATTTTGAAATCTGGGTACAATAAATGACTTCCGGAACCTTGATGGATTACCACGGAACTTGCCAGCTCTATTCCTTCATATTTTTCTAGGGATGGGGGTTCGGGCTTTTTAAAAACGTAATCTTTTCTCTTTTTTTACTACGGAAGGGGATACTCCGTAAGTCATTGATCTTGGAAGACTTCGAGGCACATGTGGTAGATAATATATAAATAATTGACTCTTTCAAAATGTGTGTGTCTAGGTCTGTGTTTGCGTCTGCACTGGTACTTGGACCCAAATGTTCTTATACTCAGTGATGTCTGTAATCCCAATATTGTTGTCTTACTCAATATACGTATACTTACAGTGGTAACAACATTGTTATCTTTCAAAGTTTGTGATTTTAATAAGGATCTTTGATCATTGCACTGACATTGTGCTTAAAAGTATTTTTGGTAAATCTAAACCTAGGTCAAAACATTGGCACGCATAAGTATGATTAGAGGCATCGTTAGTCTTTACCCAGAAGGCGACTGTTGATGAAGATGCACACAAACAATATGCAGAAACCTTTAAGCATGTAGCACAGCTCAGACCTGGTCAGTTATGAAAGTGCACTCTGAAGTATTTTGGAATAATGTACAGAATATGCAGATGATTATTGCCTAGATTTCAACACTTTGTACTATTGTAGATTACTGAAGTGTATGACATGTGAAACAGATTATGTGGGCTATTGTGGAGTGGAGCCACCACCCCTCCATGTGAAAGCAGAATGTAAGCAGTCACATGCTTATCTGCACATACATTGCTTACACGCTTGAATTCGCTTGCAGTCCTATACTGATGATAATTGTTGCTCTCATCCCATTATAAAACCCAGTGGATTTTCTGATGTACACATACTGGGAAACGCATGCATCCAACAAACGCATGTGCCCACCATACACATTGCCATTTTAACAGCATGCCCGTTTACCTTGATAGTCTACTCAAAGTAACAAATTGTTTCTACAACAATCTCCCCAAAACCATAAGATACAGTGGTACTGTTATGTCTCAATTCAATTTTTTACCTCAGATTCTGTCAGATTGTGCAGTTGGTCGTTGTCTAAACTAAAACTTCATGTAATAAAAGAAGAGTCTGCTCCCATTATTGCAGTCATGATTTATGGTACACCTAAAAACTAAAACGCTGCAGAAGACATATACTTTTTGGCTGCCTGAGTAAGGCGGGGAATATGAAAGAATCCTGATGGTTGCATAATGTTGGACAGAGGGACTCATTGGCAGCAAGCCAGAGTTGAGGAACAAAACAACTTGAGATGATCCCAGTCCAAACTGGCCTGGTCACAGCACAGCACCGCTATAAGTTATTTTATTGCATTAGAGTGCAGCTTCCTAAGACCAAGCTCTTTTATCACAACTCCTGGGTGAAGTATGGGTGCACTTTAGTTTGCTGTTGTCATCTCTTCACCTTTTCCCTTTTTATCCAAACCCTACCTTGGTTTAAGGCACGCGGTTGTCATCAGACCTCTTATTGTTCAGAAATTGGCTACTTTTTCATAATCTTGGATAGGGGTTTCCCATGCTTTTAAAAAGGGTTAGGTGCCAGTGGTGGGGTGTGTTGTGAATGTGAGGACCCAAGACAGTAAGTAGTAAGTGCCTAGAACAACCTTTACATTACGGCATTTAGCAGATGCTTTTATCCAAAGCGACTTACATATCATCATACCTTTGGCGGAGGCATCCATGCAAGGCGCCAACATGCTCAACGGGAGCGATTTGGGTTAGGTTAGGTGTCTTGCTCAAGGACGCTACGACCTATTTTTTTTCTCCCGGGAGGAGCTGGACTCGAACCTTCAAACTTGCGGTTACTCTACCTCCTGAGCTACTGCCGCCCTGCAGCAGCTTTCCCAGCGAATTGAAGGCACGTAAAGCAAGTGACAAAATCTTTAGCACAATTAATTGTCATGATGGCAAAAACTAGGAAAATTAGTTCCAGGTTGAAAATGACCAGAATAAATGGGAAGAATACTAAATATTTTTGTACAAAATGTTTTGGGTTAGCTGCAAAGATTAGTTGAAATAATTGACGAAATCAGTTACACAATGTTATAGAACAAACCCAAAGTTAAAGTAGTACATTCAAATGCTCTCTCAGCTCTACTTGTACACACATTTGTAGGCATGAAAATACAGAATAAATTATCAACACTATATACCATAACATACAAAGACTTGAGAGCTTGTTAATGCTTTTAATTTTGAGCTGCTTGACGCATTTTTTATTTTGTTATGACTAATGTAACTAAGAATATAATCGTTAGACATCATTAGTAGAAAGAAAATAGCTGACAGAAATAATCGTTAGTTGCCGCCCTAGTCCCATATGTTTAACATTTTGCTGAAGGCTGTAGGCAAGAACATAAAGTGAGTTGCCTCACAGTTAAATAGGCAGGGGAGCAGCTGAAAGTTCATAGTACATTTAAATGTTGATGGTGCCTCATGCGATATCAATTCATGAAACAAGAGCTGCATTGTGGCGATAGTGACGCAGTTCTATAATGTGCCACCGGAGGGAGCATGGCACAATGCTGTTGTTGTATGAGACTACTGTTTCAGTATTACATAATGTCAATCCCCCAGGATGTGATTGTGCTTGTGTAATGCCATGTGTGTAAGGGAGGGAAAATGGAGGGGTCCATGAATGTTGCTTACATTTATTTAGCTCTATAGAGGATTGTTGCAAAGGTTTATAGATCATTACCACAAGAGATGTATTTACCAATGAGTAATATTCTGCCACCTGTTACCCATGTCCCTTTACCAATCCCTCAAACACAAAATGCACAAAAATAGGGAATTTGTGGCCTGTCACAGGTCCACAGATCAGGTTGATAATTTTTGCGTTTTTCCGCTGTTTTTTTGCCAGTTTTTACCAGTAGTAAATTATTCTTGCCTGTTCCTTTAGTTGCTTCTAATCCACTGTCATTTCTGCACTAACCTACCAGAATGTTAACTACTGGGAGAGGATTTTAGCCTTTCTCCTTCTTTGTGCCTAAAGCTATTTCTCAGTTTATAAGGAAAAAGTGGGAGTTGTGCAGCTGAGCACCTTCCTTTTTCTGTAGCCATGCAGCTGCTAGGAGACAAGAGCAGCATGAGCAAACAGGTTTTCTCTCTTCAGTTGCATTCATCCACCTCCCTATAGCCACACAATCTCCCCCTATTGAGATTTTTTCCCTGGCCAATTAACTATCATTTACATTCAAAACGGTTGTAATGTGGGCAGACATGGGCCAAAACACAGTCTGTTCTGCTGTCAAGATGTTGATTCACATGCATCCAAAGTTGTGACAAGCCTCCTAGTTTCTCTGTCTCACTTTCATACACATTATCTCTTCCCTCCTAAATGTCAGGAAATAATTTACTTCCCTGTCTGGTAGCCATTAATAGACTTTGTTGTTATTGTTTGCCTTCCAGGTTCAACCTGTGTGAGTGAGGTGTTTTTAAATGAACCTATATGGCTGTTTGTATCATAATAGGAAATTAACTTCTTCCTTTGGGTCTTTATTGGTTTGTCTTGCTATTGCTTCTGGTAAGAAAACCCTGAGAACTTCTTAGGTCTACTTATTAGGCACAGTTGGACTAAGAAAAGGAAACTTCTAAAATCTCAAAGAAATGCCTACAATTATATATTAGTTGCTGCTGGTGAAAGGGGCATTTTATAAATATTCAAGAGCCCTTTGCCCTGAGCACCCTTTCCCCCCCCAACCAGATGAAAATGACCCTTGTCAATAGCAGGATGAAGCAAACTGACTTGCGTTCCATTTTAACAATCAGCTTTTACATGTGTTTCCCTATTATACATATACTGTATGTATAATGTATACCGACTGATATATTTTTGTTATCAGGGAGACAGCGGAATAGGCTAGAGCCTATGGACACCATTTTTGTGAAGCAAGTAAAGGACGGTGGCACTGCCCATGGAGCTGGACTCTGCACAGGTAATAATCTTCATCAATCTCAGCGAGCTTGTGCACTGGGAAGTCATGAATTTGCAGCATCCTTACTATAACCCTCTAAATGGAAATACAGAGGGGAAACAAACATTTCCTCTAACACCTTTCCTGTAATTACATTGATGCTTTAGGCATTTTGAGAACAGTCTTATTCAGAGCGAGTTACAGCAAGTATGACAGTAGAATAAGCTTCACTTCCTTAAAAAAAAAAAAGGTTTTTAGCCCCGACAATATTCCTGCTGTGAATCAAAACGGTTGCCAGGACAGCGTTCTTTTTAGTTCTCCTGTATTGGGTGGATAACCCAGTGATTTTAATGTGTTGGTTGAGACAGAGCTCGCCAGGCACAGTTACTGTAAACGCGCATCAGGTGACTGATCCTAGCCTATTTGCTCTCCTCCTTTTCACCCTCTGGCTGCTGAAGGCACACATCCTCTTTACCATGAACTCTGGGTTCCATTCTGTAGAGAGACATAAACAGCTTCCAAACCTTCATTACCTCCCTCTGTTACTGATGCCCTTGCTGCCTTTTTTTTTTTTTTTACTGCCCACAGGTGACCGACTAGTGAAGGTGAACGGAGGAAGTATCATCGGGAAAACCTATTCTGAGGTTATAGCCTTGATCCAAGATAGGTGAGAGTTCATGTGAATTCTTCAAAATTATTATTGGTCAATTGGTGCATTGTATCCGTTTAAAGATGTTTTGTTCCCTTACAGTGATGCCTTTCTTGAACTCTGTGTGATGCCAAAAGATGAGGATATACTGCAGCTGGTAAGTTTCTCTTTACAATCATGTCATCTGATTCAGTTTAATTCATACTTTGTCCCCCTTTTTATAACAAGAGGTGCTCTGTGTCTCTCCAGTTCCACAATGATTGACATCATGTATGTGATTGGGTCTCAGAGAGCTGCTCTAGTTTATGGTATGCTTTTTGGGATGGCAGTCGTAAGAGGCAGACAAGTCCTCCTATCCCATCAGAGTTCTCTATCTGGGCCTCCTAACCAGGCCAGAACAACTTGTCCTCCATAGCTGCTGCTGACGCTACTGCAGAAATGGCTTCACTGGAGCGGTTGGGCAGGCACTCTCTGAAATATATCATACAAACTTGTTAGCATGCGTAGATATACACAACCTCCGTACAGATGAACTGTTTTGGCTTCCAAAAGGGGCATAGGGAGTCTGTATTTTGTTAATGAGGACAAACGTCTCTTCAAACTTGGGCCTATACAGATTAGGCCTAGAGTAAGCAGCTGAGTCCTAGAAAATATGACATTTCTGCTTCATAACCCTGGTTGCCCCCCCTTGCCCACTATGTACTTATGCAATATGGATCATTGCCATATGTGGTTAATTGCCTGTGACAGCCTCGCAGGTTTGTTACCTGAGGCAGTCATTTAGTACTGTATTAGAAGAGCCAACAGGATTTGAAGGGCATCAAATTATATTGGCTGAATGGTTGTAAGTCTGTAACACTGAATGGAGAGTAAAGTTCACGACTCAGACTAAACCCTATTTGATTTCTGCAATCACACTCATGCATGTGCGTTGCAGTTTGACGGTTTTATTAGGGATCGGCCTATAACAACCACCTGAAACCGACCTCTTTGAAGCAAATATCTTTCCAACATAAAGATAGTTCCCCTCAGTCTAATTTCATTGTAATCGTTTCTCATCAGCAGAGTGTGTAGCCAGGCTTTATTTCCATTATGACTGGGGTGTCTGTGACAAAGTTGTTGGCCAATACAATTCCCCGTGATAGATCAGAATAGAGAGGTTAAGAAAAGCCATGAAGGCAATGACACTGAAAATATGTCAGTTATAAATGGCACAGCTCAAACCTTGCTAGGAGGACGGAACTCTGAGAGGTTTATCTTGTGCTCACTTAAATTGAATTGGCTAAGAGGACATGTACATGGAAAATAGAAGATATTACATTACATTACAGCATTTAGCAGAGGCTTTTATCCAAAACGACTTACATATCATCCTACCGTTGGCAGAGGCAGCCATGCAAGGCACCAACCTGGTCAACGGGAGCGATTTGGATAGGGCTGCAGCTATCGATTATTTTAGTAATCGAGTATTCTACCGATTATTCCATCGATTAATCGAGTAATCGGATAAGAAATGCTTTTGCTTTATTAAAGAGCAATAGTAAATATACAAGAGAAAATAAGACTTGTTTCTTAAAATGAACTAATTGATTTCCTTTGTAGAAAAATTACATTTGTATTGCTTAAATTGCATACAATATTATCTGTCAAAACTAAACCCATTTAGTGCATTACCGTAAGTACCATATTACATTCTGGGTTTCAAAGAAAACATTTTCTGAAATGCAAAAACACAAAAATATAAAAATAATAATTTCGAATTACTATAAAAGAGGTATTTATACAACCTAAAACTAAGGCATCAATTAAAATAATAACAATAATAATACATAAACATTGCCTTTGAAGTTGTGCAACTTAACTTTCAAAACTACAAGTTTCAACCTAACTATAGCTCAGGCATAACGTTAGCCTTTACTGTCTTCTTGGAAAGCTTTATGGCTTTATATTTGTAGGAGGCAAAAACGAGTGGACAGGAAGGTTGGAACAAGAGTCCACACATACAGTTTCATCATACGTTTTTCTTCAGAGTGCTTTTACAAAGCCAACATGTAATGAACGTTATTCATGTGAACACCACCACAAATATCTCTCTACAGCAGGCGCTGCAGCGCATAGATTTCTCTCACAACATACTTTGAACTAAAAGTATTGCCTGTTGACAACAAGACACACGTTTCTTCAAAAAAACGGTATTTATTAGTTATATTACATCAATCTGTATAAACTGTTACACACTAATTATCACGTCATCTACTATTGTACATTGCTACCATTAAGTAATACATTCAAACTCATGCTTCACTTTATTTGTTTTATCCACACACCCCAAAAAACTTTTATGAACTTGTTGATATAGTAATGTATAAACACATCTTACCAGCATTAATGGCCTCACAGTGTCATATAGCAGTGGCATGTTTCAGCTCTTCAGCTGCTACAAACACATTTTGTCTGTCTGTCCATCCTTAACAAACCGGACGTATGTCCCCTCCGGGTCTCTTGACGCTGGCGTCCGTTACAGCTTCAGCCAGGACGCTAATGAAACTGGCTGCCTTTAAGTCGCTGTAGCTCCCAGATGTCATTTATAATGACATCTGGGAGCTACAGCGAATGAATCTGGAACAATATTAACACACAAAGTTCACGTAACGATACTGCATACTCAGCCGTATTATTTACTGTCCCCTCCCCACAGACATCATACTTGTGTTAGCTATGTTAGCTAGCTAGATGTGGGGAGGGGATAGCTAACTGTTAGCCAGCTAACATGAACATTACTACGTAGATTAAAGTCACTCACCATTGGCATTCGGCAAGCTTGATCGGACTTGTACCCCCCCCTGGGCTGGGATCCTAAGTAGGGATGTGCAAAGGTTTTTCATGGTTGACTCTTCAGTACAGAGGTCTAAATTACTATTTGAGTATTTGCTGCATGGCGGAATTTAGGTTTAATGCTAAATCAGATAAGAAAAATAATCACTTTGATCACTTCCTGCTCTCTACGGTACTGATCAGTTGCAATCATGTAGGAAATTAGGGCAGAGGAGCCAACACAAATGTCTTGCTAGTTTGGCTAGTCCATCTGCATCACCTGTAGAAATAGCTAGATGCATTTTGAGACGGTTTAGCTTTGGTGTGTTGGAGCCATGGTGTGACATCTCTGTCGCAAATACCTTACACTCAATAAGATTGCCCTTTACTTTCTTTAAGTTAGCTCTTGCTGGGTTTTTTGTGTGGCTTTGATAACGACATAATTGCTCCCAAAAGCAGTTACATGAGGATGAGTACAAAACAACGCAAGAGAGTGGGAGGGTTTTTTCTTTTTAATAACACCCGAAGCCCTATAGCAGCTAGGCTACAACCATAGCTCTTACTTGGTAGTAACTAATGTAGTTATTTCCATTCTTTCTTCTTCTTT
>OMOT01077984.1:0-12130 GCA_900312575.1 Acanthochaenus luetkenii
AGTGTGGGCAGGTCCCTCTAGGGGCGCTAGAGCCCAGGGACCGCCATCCCCCTACTCAGCGAGAACGAGACTCAGCTGGGGAAAGGAAAGAGGAGAAGAACAGGGCCAATCGGGGCCGAGAGCAGGCCCTATATATAGAGGGGGGAAGAGAGGTTAAGGTGTGTAACAGGCTGAGGCATAGGGGGTGACTTCGAGGGAAGAAGTATGGGAAGTAGCGAGCGGGAGAGAGAAGTGCGGTAGAGAGAGACAGGGAGAGAGTACCGAGCGCTGGGGATTCCGACGGACCGTGAATCCCCCTCGAGGAAGAACCTGTCTCCTCGCAGACTGTACACCCGCTAATGCTGGACTGTCCTCGTGCTTCCCTAATGGACTATGCCTCCGGGTATAATACTGGACTATATGGTATGTGATACTGGACTATGCTCATGCTCAAATGAATGCCTGGACTCTGTGTTTGACCCTGCTGTACCTGTGTGCGAGGTAAATAAAGCTGTGTGTTAAACGTAGAACCCCGCTGTGGACATTGTTGCTTCCTGTTGGTCATCTCCGGCGGGCGAAGTCCCGGTATAGAGACGGGGCTTGCCACAATTCTATGGAAGCCATGTTGGGCGTACCAAAGGAAATGACCATGACACACTAGGAAGTGTACTTTCTATCCATTCTGTGATTTTGACGTTAGCCAGAGTGACTACACTACCTCCCTTCTTCTTTTTAATCTTTTTCTGCCCACTGTGGGTCACTTTGGTGTTTCCTTATCCCCTGAGCTGCAGAACAGCACAGGCTGCCGGATAACAAACTGACAGATTGACCAAGTCGGGGATCTACAGGGTCCAGCAGGCACAGTCAGACCAAAGAAAAAGCAAGGCGTGCCACGACACTCATAACTGAAGTGATGAGAGTTCTTACCTCTAGATCGTAGACTTCAGGCGTAACTGCTCTTCAAGGGTACAAAATCACCTGCCAAATGTCTTCATGTTACACGGTGAGAGGGCTCTGTGTTAAATTGATGTATTTTTTCAGTGGATGACACAGATTTGACCCTAAAGAGGGAATTGGGGGAACAAACGCGGGAGGGGAGGTGTTGTGAGGGATTCAAGGTTGTAATTACTGTGCCAGTGAAGTGAGTTTAAACTATTTTAGCTGTATGGTTCAGCACAACAGGGGGTCTCGCCACAAAGACGGAGCAGCCACAGGGAGAGAGCATCCCTGGTTAATGGACGTTCCTATTAACCTGATTCACTTGAAGCTATGCTAGGCTATGCTAGTAACTACTGCTATGCCATCTATTCCAGAAGGAGTCTTTATCATGTTAGCTTGCACAGATCATGCTGCGAGATTCTGCATTATGGCTGGAGGCGAAAGGAATCAAGACACGCACACCTCAGGTTATGCTACGCTACGCTAGAAGGCAGATACACTATTATAGCATCGCAGTTGGGTGAAAACCTTGTACCTCCAAAATGTCTAAATGTTCCGGTGCTGAGAAAAGCAGCCTTGTTTTTAGCTTGAGCACCATTCATTTCTGAGTTTATCCAAGGGGGTTTGAAAGAGTTTCATAATCGCAAATAAAGTTGCATTTTCTCAACCCATAGAGGACCATGCAGGCCTTCAACTGAAGTGAAAACATGAGTTTCAAAATCAACAGGCATCCATGCAGTATTAGCTTATGTGTCACCAGTGTTGTCACAATACTATCAATTTTACTTCGGTACCAATACAAGACTAAATATTATGGTCTTAATTCTAACTCAATACCAGGGTGCAAAGAAAAAGAAAAATATGAAACTGTTGAATGCAATATTTGATGGAACTGTTTATTGTTTGATGCAATTGTTTAATGCAATAATTATGCTAGTAATCATTGTTCTGGGGCAACACTGTAGTCAGAACGGAGCATACGACTATCTGAAGTCATCTGGAGCATAATATTCAAGAACAAATATGGCTATTTTATTTTGCGTCACAATATTTGTACATGTATTAAAAAATGTTGCATGTAAATTGAATACAAGCTGACAACAGTTTAATGACGTGAAACACAGTCATTTGGAGAAACTCTGATATAGTTTCCCAAATCTGGTAACACAATGCTTTTTCAGTTCCCGCACTCCGCGCCACCATATAATATAAGACGCAACCAAGGCTACCAATTATTCTGAGGCAAACCTTCCCCAGAAACACCCAACTGAATTTATTTTCTTTCTAAACAGAAAATAACTCTTCAAAGGACAGTTCAGAACCACAGAACGAAGAGAGAATGGGTAATAAGTATCATGCTGATTTGTGACCGAATGAGGCAGACAGAACACAGGGCAGATATACATTTTTAAAAATACTGAAATATCTCTAGGGCTGAAGTTGAGGTTCCGCACATTTGATAAAAACACTTAAAGACAGAAGATAAAAGAAACACAAATATTGCTAACACTAATGAAAACAAATGACCCCTCTCTCTTTTTAATAGATGAAGCTTCATTTGATTCAATTGGGGCGTTTGACTGATGCCATTGTAGTTAACGGATTAAAGTGGACGAGGTCACTAATGCAGATCTAGTTCGCTCAATCAATCCTATTGGCCCAGATGGCTTTATGTCCAACTAAGACTCCTAATGTCTTTAATCTCATCTGCGCCTGATTGGCTTGACACCACGTAAGCAGGCTGAGATTGAATCAGGCCCATTTGGACTATCAATTTCCTGCCGCAAGGCTTTCACTAAATCTGGTGGGCGGAGCGGTGGTGAGTCCTCAAGAAAGACAGACAAGTGGAAGCGTGACTTGAGGATAAGGATGAACTAATGCCCCTTTTCCCATTACCATTTAACTTCAAATATTGCCCAACACCGAATACTGATATGAGCCATTATTTCTGAAAATTATAGACTTAAGACAATTAAAATGAGATATTAAACATTTTTCTCCATTAGAGAGATCTAACATCCTGCTATGTCAGAAAATATACCATGTTTTCTTTTCTTAAAGGCAAGAAGGCAAATTGATTTCCGACAGGTTACACACAGATCATGGTATCAGCTTGTAATACTGAATCATTCTGATACCAATACCCTAATTTAACATGAATGCATTCTTACCCGAGGGCAAAGCCACATTCTGACTACTTGGTGTTGACTTTACCTTCAACTCCACAGAACATCGACCCGATAACGAAACGCTTAACTCCTAACTCAATTAACACTCCCTGGCTAATCATGTAGAAGCAGCCTAACTCGGGCCGACAGTCGCAACACATGGCGATAAGACACCTGCCACCTCATCTTCACCGTGAAGTGACGGGAACCAGCTCTCCCCTCTCACGTGAATAATTACACTTCAGCAGGAGAATTCAGCTGTGATAACACGTTTGTTTCATTCATGTCGATTGCACGACCACATGCGTGCCTCTCGGCGTGTAGTAGCGTGTACACTACACATTCGGTGGATGTTGAACTCATCGTACCGTGTTCACTGCCTCCGCTCAGAGATGGTATTTCCTACGCGAGAGGGTCATTCGAGTACTGTTCATCAAAACTGTACCGATCTTCCTGAGAGGATAGAGAGAACGCTCCAGAGAAAGACAGAATGAGAAGGAGCTGAGGATAATCCAGGGAACAGATGTTTGGGAGCGCATCGAAGAGTGATCACTGCCCAGAGGATATGGATTATAGGGATGGAAGTGTTTACAGGAACGTACAGGCCCCGAGGTAGGCCGCATGATTAGGCAAAACAAGCCCACGCTAGCTAGCTAACGCAAGGCCCTCTGAGGTAAAAGGGGCGGCTATTGTTAAGCCACATGTAATGAAAGAGAGACCCATTCTGAGGTTGGAGAGAAGCTACAGGCAAAACAGACTGTGGGAGAATACAAAAGTAGGACATTTAGCCCAGGAACAGTGTTTTGCCGAGCGCGCTAGCTGTACTTCATTATTACTAAATGAAGAGTGAGTACATCCTTCAGTAGAACAACTATACTGCAGCGTCTAGGAAGTATGAAAGAGCTGATGTGGTCACTCGGTAAGGGAAGCGCTCCCTCACGCAGAGCGCGGTATCTAGTGCTAGAAGCCTCTCTTGAGAGTAAAGAGCTTTTGGATGTCTCAATGTGATTTAAAGACCAAGGACAAACTCAAGTCAGGGACGCATAGCCACTATTCCCATGCTGCTGGGCGAGCTGACTGCTGAAACGATCTGACAGGCACCGCACGCACGCAGAGACACACACACACAGGAAACCGGGCAGAGCGGTGTCCCCCTCATTCAAGTGGGAATACAAAAGCTTCCCAACAACACACACAGACACGAGCCTCAAGCGTAGGTGCGTTAATGCATGAGCTTCCCATTGAAAACCCGACAACCTCGTCACGGGCCTTAAGGTTTTCATTGGCTCTGTTGGGTTCAGTGGGTGCGCCGGGTTCATCCATAACGGCCCCGGTACTGTTACTGTAAGTGTGTCCATATGCCAAGGCTGCATGGGGTTTAAAGCTTTGAAACAACAGTCTCCAACCCCAGGGTCTGTGGTGCTGGATGAGGGTACTGGGCAGCTCTCCTCAAGCACTTTCACACACTTACACACACACACACACGACTTAACGAAACACAAGCCTTTGAACACACACAAAACAACACACACGAGGGCCTCGGCACTACCTGGAGCCATCCATCTCAGCCACAGGAGACAGGTCTTGTCCCTCAGGGCCTGGTTAAGAGCAGGGCGGACATCTGGATAGGAACCATCTGGTGAAGGGGCCTGCGTGGCTACTACTCCAACAGGCAGGCAGGTCTGATGGCCACAGCCAGAACAAAGGCAGGCTATAATCTGGGCCCCGCAGCCCCGCAAGAGCCCCCAGTCTCTCTGCCCCCAGACACAGCGCCACACAGCTGGGGTCAGTCTCAAAGCCTTCCAGAGGATTTGAAGCAGGGCTGTGTGGTTGTCATGCAAGCGGCGGGCCAACCTAGTAGCGTATGAGGCATGGGTGGGCTGCCGTTATTGTCCAAATGCCAGCAACTCATACAAGAGGACAAGAGACCAAGACTGAGTCAATGAGGAAGGCTGTTAAATTCTCATGCATTTATAAATGTTCTCTACCCACTTATTCCTTTTTGGGGTCACAGGGGGCTAGAGCGTATCCCAGCATACATTGGGCAGAAGACAAGAAGATACCAGTCCATCAAGGTGATGAACCATGAAGACTTATAGAGAAACTTTTGAGAGAGTTCTAAAAAGTAAAATTATTGTACAGATTATACTGCTGTATTAAACTGCTTTTGCATTGGGACCAACATTTGACCTTAGCCTCGCAGCCACTTCTAAACAGAGTTTAGTGTAACACAGGGGAGTCGCCCAGGACATAATAAGCCCTGGTTAGGGATCTCCCTAGAACTGTCCGTAAACACTCTGCACAGCCAGTAAAATGGCAAACCTGACGCCGTCAGTCAAATAATGGCATCTCATGAGCTGTAAAGATTATGTTGTCGAGGCCGCAGGGGTGGGAAAGAATATTGAGTAAGCCAAGGTCTGGGAAGATCTGGGATCACCTGACTGCAAAACAACAACCAGACTCAAATGGCTGCAGAAGCCAAGTCCTTCCCAACAGCCTGCCAGCTGTCTTCCAGTCAGCGCTATCCCACCGTACATTCACATATCCACTGTCGCTTGGCTCTGTACGCAGCTCATATTACATAGGACTGCAGTTACTGACCATCTGCGGTACATTATTAAAGGCTTTCTTTAGGACAAGTAATGATTCCAGGGGGCGTTCAGGGCAAAGCGAGTTGTTACACAATACCGCTGGCATGATGTAATGCTGACGGTCGTCGTTTGCCATGTGGTTGAGCTACTGTGTTTCTGAGAAGCACCGGGGTGGCCCGGTGGCTACAGAAGACCGTCCAGTAACCAAAAAGTCACAAGACTGATTCCTGCAACAGCCAATGTGTCCTGTTGAAGGTTGGCGCCTTGCATGGCTGCCTCTGCCAACGGTGTGATGATATGTAAGTCGCTTTGGATAAAATGGCGTAATGTAATTTAATGATCGTCATCAAGACACTGAACCCATATCTGCTCACTCAGTCAGCTAATTGTCTCAAATGTTGAATAGAAAGAGAGACTGTGCTGTTGTTTTTACAGGTCACACACACACACACACACACACACACACCTACTGTGTCCTTGAGAGATGAGTAAAGTCACTCACAGCGAGTTACCGTCTCCACTGCTGCGGTTTACAGTGGTGAACAGATTTAGGCCGCCGTCCAAATGTTGTGCCGTCCAAAAATGTGTGTGGATGTGTGTGTACCCATTTTTGCATTTCAAGTTGTCAAACAAACAAATAGTCCACTACATCAACAAAAAATTCAAACAACCAATATCGTCAAAACTGAACAATCGAGGGGCGAGGTACTTCATCTCAGCTATGAATTATTTGCCGTGGTATTGATTGGTATTGGTGATGTAATTGGTAATGTAATGTAATGTAATGTAATGTGATGTCAATTTTTTAAGAAATTCACAGGAAACTTTTGATGAGGATTTATGTCCATTATGTAACATGTCCTCATATTGTGGATGAATCACACTGATTGCCAATCCTACTGTTATCATATTAGGGAAACAAAACAACAACAACAAAAACACATCAAAATTGTAATACGTCCACAAAACTAACGTGCATTAAAAATGCATCTAAAAAGCGTTGCTGACCTTCAGTGGCTCGCCACTGCTGACCTCATATTTGAAGCCTGGTTTTGCCCCGGGCGAATATTCAAAGTTTCACTATAGCGGCGGTGTCTGACCGAGGCGAATGGTTCTGTAACGGGCATTACAACATGAGGAACCCAAAGAATTCGGCTGGTTCAGCTCAACAGTCTCGTGCCTTGGCTGGTGGAGACCTTCTTACCCCAGAGGGTTGCATCTGACTGACTCGGGTCCAGCTCTGTGGGCCGGAGAATGTCATGCCCTGGGGCATTCGCAGCAGCCCATACATTCCTGCCTAAATCCAGCTGTTGTTCGTATGAAGCAAATAAGCACATACATGTGGACGTCATGTTCAGCTGTCCGGGAAGTGTATAAACAGCTACGGTCCACGGGAAAGACCGCCGATAGCTGAAGGCTGGTTAATGTTGGACGTTGGAGTGCGAACAGGTGGATAGAGTGTAACCGTGCTAAACAGGAGTCACAAGTTCATACAATGTGATGTAATTGCTTTGGTATGTATGTTTTTAAAGCCACAGTGAAATAAAAAGATGACTTTTTCACCCTGCTAGTGAATTTTCCATGTCATAATATGGCAGAAATGTATTTTCTCATTTTTTCCTATCAATATCCCACAACCTTTTATATCCTGGAAAACAGTGCATCTTTAATGGTTACTTCAAGGCATACCTGTAGGCATACATTAGAAAGAATCCAACCAATAATATCATTGCAGATTTCTGAACAATCCCCTCCTCCCATCACATAAAACTGCTTCGCTCCCTAACCGATACCGCTATTCCATTGGTTTATACTGTTGCCTCTACACATTATGTCCGCCCCAACATCGAACGGAAATACGTTAAATTACGGAAGAATAACACCAATGCTGTTTTCTTGTGACTTTAATACACTGTGGTGGGTTAGTGTATAACAGAAAAGAGAATGCTGAATGTAGATGTGTATCGCAGTGGCGAGCGGTCATAAGCATTTGAAAATTATGAGACCATTTACATTTTAACATTTCATTGTATTTTTTTTCTATTTCAATGTATTTGAAAATAGCATGCCCAGCTCCAGAGGTCACCGCTCGCCACTGGTGTATAGTGATATGTATAGTCTATTACTCTGCACTGGCCCCTTTGTACTGAATGTGAGGTCCTGTTGTCCCAGCACCATGTGTGTCAGTATGTACTAATATCACTTCATGAGTCAATATGTTCCTGACTAATTCTTGTACAATTCTTGTAGCTGGGGAATAAATTAGTATTATGCTTGGGTCGGTGTAAGAATTTGCAAAACGGTTTGATATGTAGCCAAACACCGGCTTACACCACAATATTGACTTCTCACCACAAGATGGCGCACGCACACATGATTCCGCTAAGTAAAATGAGAGTCTCGTGGAAGCGCGACTATAGCGGCACAGACAAACACTGAAGACAACGGAGTGACACACATTGGTTTTTATTCCTCAACACAACAAACATCCAGTGATTCTTTGAAAAAGTTTACCATGTTAAATGCAACAGCAATACACAAACAAATTAAAAACAACATGGCCACTAAAACAAACTAATCCAAAACGTAGTCTAAAACCTAAGTAGGCTCAGTCATCAAAATAAATAAAATAAGGCTCCAGCCTAGAGTAAATATGTGAGCTACGAAACGATTAGAAATTGTAAACTTTTTTTAAAAACGTCAAATAAAAAACAACAAAATAGTCAAATTAATTAAATAGGCATACATTTGTCTCAGTACTCACACTTAGTGCAATCGGAATATAGAATGCTATCTAAAGCCTGCGTGCCACAGGTCTAGGTACCTCAGGGTGTGAATAGCCTACAGATTCTTGGCCAGAAACACAAGCATGTCCAGTTTGTCTGGCTTCAGAAGAGACCTTTGGGGCAAAACAACATTCCGTGCTCTACTGAACAGTCTTTCTGACTGAGTGGAAAGCGGGCGTCGTTGATTTTCCACCAGACTAACAGGTTGGCTTCTGCCTCAATCTCAGTGTCCTCTTCTTAAATTTCCATCTCCGTGGCAACTTTCACGGCAGTGGCACCTGTTGCTCTCTTCTTCCTGAGGAGGTTTTATTTTTACGGGGAGGCTGAGCAGCGTCCTTCTTCTTTCCTCTCTAACTGCTGGTGTTCGCCTTGTGAGGATGACCGCTTGCTCCTGGATTTAGCAAAAATCAACAACACGGCGTCCCCCTCTGCCCCTCCCCCGACGAGCTTTCATTGAAACTTGATCCCTTGGTCCCAACCTGCATTTCTGACCAACACTGCACATGTAGCGCACTGCACACAGATGAGACTAGTGCTCAGTTTATGAAAGAAAATATAATATTTATCATGTTGCATAGTAATGCATATTAATTGTATGATGCATTTATGTATGTGAATTGGTGTGCGATTTCAGTCTGTGACTGCGAAGCACTAATAAACTACTACTACTACTACTACTACTACTACTAATTTAGCATTGGCGCAGTTTTAAATTTTTTGGCCAGACCATCTCATAATAACAATAGTTGGTGTGTATAAAATGAAACCGGTATGAAGTCGCAGACTGGATGACACAGATAAAACCGGAAACCAGCCCAACCATAGTGAGTATAAGTACACGTTCCTGTTCAGCACCATGTGTTTCACCCTTTTCCTTCACTTCCTCACATCCTCAACATATAAACTGTGTACTTTGGTTCCCACCACTGGGGAAGTGATTGCATGGGACACACACAAGCTCACATACACACACACACACACTTCCTCATAGAGTAGTGTTCCCTTATCTCTGCTATTATCAAAGCAGGTCTTTCATTCCTCACAGAGCTGCCGCCGCTGGCATCTGAGGCCTGACAGGTACTCAGTCACCAAAGTCAAATAAGCACCAACACAGAACTGCAACTGTGCCTGAGTGTAGGACAGGATGTGGCTTTGCGGTAAAACTACAAAATTCCAGTCATTTTCAATCCATGTAACTGCGCAAGGATGTATGGGATGGTCACACAAAATCGATGTGCCAAAAGCTTATGTTTTGCAGGAATTCTGAAAATTCTTTTTTCTCATGGATGCCTGCATTGTTTTTTGAGATTATGCAATGGGGGTTTAAAGGTGTCGAGGACAATGTGAATTTACAATTCAAGAAAGAAAAGCAACACCAAAGTTGTTATGAGGTTTTTACCCAAATGTGGATATGGGGTTTAAAAGGTGATACATGATTTCCAGACAACCAGTCGTATAAACCAATTGACCATACAGAGGCCTCATTTTACTGTACAGGCCTCCACATGGGAGGCACATGGTGAACAGCTGCAAATTGACATGACATCCCCATACGATCTGACAGGATGCTGCGCATTATAGAACAAAATGGCTGCCAGAAAACAACAAACAGTTAGGAGGCGCAGAGCTGATTGAGGCTCCCCCTATGGCAGCCGATCACATTTAGAAAGCTGAAGCCCAGAGAGCGCGTCATAAATCTGAGTTGAGCAGTATGAGGGGGGTGGTGCCCTTGAATAGACCTTAGGCCTCCAAACGTAAAATTCACAATGGAATTCCATAATCCATAATTGATTCATAATCCAGGCCGGATTAGGCAACATTCCATTAGGTTTGTTCCCACCAAAGCTATAAATCCAGAGATTGGACATTGCACAAAACCCAGTTTCTAGGTCAAATGACACGTATAAAAAGTCCTATGTGGTGAAGCCAGGCAAAATATAGGTTTCCCCCGCATGTCGAGGCATTCCGGTTTCAGAAGAACGTTTCTATAATACATTTAATTTGTCTCATGCGCCACCGCCAGAGAAATAACCTGCTGACTGCTCTTCAGCTTTCGACTGGCTTTTGTCACATCCTTCCTAGATCCAAGGCTTCTAATTCACAAAACATGGCTCACATTCAGCTCGGCCTCAGCTTGCAGCACATCCGCCATCAGCATAGCTATTAACCATATTAGCTCACTGTTAGTAAAACTGATCATGTCACTTAACACAGTTAAACTGGATGTTATCTTCAGGAACAGGGGACATTTATTAAAGAATGTTTTATTTCTGAATTCAGGAGGCATCATCCATTTTCTAACACCACGCAGCAGGGCTGTCTTGGTCTCAAGGCCAAAAACGTTTGGTCTTATAGGTCTGCACTAGACCAATTCAAATAACCTCCAAGAATTACATGAAAATGCAAGCTATAAGAGACACTCTCTCATTCGTCTGTTTTCAGACTCAACTTGCTCTGGTGTCAGTCTTGACCCTGTTTTGGTCTCGGTGTTATAACTCGGACTGGACTACGGTGGACTAACAGCCTGACCACACAGTAAACTAGAAGAAACTCCAAGAGCACAAACATTTGCCAATGCTGCTGAACAAGTCTCCAACTTGCCGTTACACCCAAAGACATCATTCCAATCACTTACATTTTAAGTTACATTTATTTCTTGACCCTGCAACACACCTTTAGAATATGGAATCAAGTCTCTATCTCTGTTAGTAGATATGGCTAATGTCGTCTAATGGCGGAAATCAAAGACAAATCAACAATACAAACGAATTAATTGTCCTTTGGCCAAGGCCAATCCGTCAACCAAATTCCAAAAATGGAAATCTAGTGTTTGAGACATCCTGCTGACAGACAGACAAACAAACTAAGAGGAGCGAAAACATAACCTCCTTGGTGGATGTAATTATAAATGACTCATGACATTTGTACAACACGGCGGGAGGACACATTTATTATCCAATCAGCTCCTTACCTCCAACACAGGCCCCGCCCCCAGGATGATCTGCTCCACCCCACTGGCAAATCCCTTCTGGCTGAGGGCAGTCAAGTGATGAATCAGGAAGTTGGTATTCTGGGTCTTCCCAGAACCACTCTCGCCAGAAATGACTATGCACTGGTTCCTTCGTCGTTGTAGCATGGTGTGGTACGCCACGTCTGCCACCGCGTAAATGTGGGGCTCCAGCTTCCCCAGTGTGTGGTTATCGTACATTTTGACATATTTGGGGTTATAGATTGGCAAAAACTGGAAAGGGTTTATCACAATAAGAATACTTCCAATGTAAGTATAGATCTTCTCCTGGCGGAAGCGTGTGCGAAGGCTCTCCAAAAGGGCGCGCTCTGTCAGCTCTGGGAGAGCGCAGAGATCAGCAGGGTGCTCACTCCCTGCAGGCTGGGGGAGGAAACCCCGTTCCACCATGCGCCGGCGCTCTTCAGTCACCCGCAGCCACATCTGCAGGCTGCCACCGTAGTGGATGGACCCATCCAGGTTCTTCTCTCGCAGGAGGAAGCGGTAGTCGTCACCGCTGCCCAGACCGCTGCGGTTCTCCAGGGCGTTTCGCGGCCACAGCATCATCCGCTGAACAGGGCAGTCGCCTGGGTTGAGGATCCATTCCTCCCCACCAAACTCCTTCACCTCGGCCAACACGTAGCATTTGGTACGCTCCAGGCG
>OMOT01077986.1:0-14864 GCA_900312575.1 Acanthochaenus luetkenii
TCGCCCGCACCGTCGGGGAGGTGGAGCGTGAGAGCGTGCGATAGGACCCGAAAGATGGTGCACTATGCCTGGGCAGGTCGAAGCCAGAAGAAACTCTGGTGGAGGCCGGTAGCGGTCCTGACATGCAAATCGGTCGTCCGACCTGGGTATAGGGGCGAAAGACTAATCGAACCATCTAGTAGCTGGTTCCCTCCGAAGTTTCCCTCAGGATAGCTGGCGCTCAGAGTCTCGCAGTTTTATCTGGTAAAGCGAAAGATCAGCCTCTTCTGCTGTATCTCATTTATTATGTTCTCTTTTATGTATTTATTGTTTTAAATTATTTGTAAATACTTTTGTGAATATATTATATGTGAATTTGTCTACTTATGATGCATTTATGTATGTGAATTGGTGTGCGATTTCAGTCTGACTGCGAAGCACTAATAAACTACTACTACCACTACTAATTAATAAGTCAAATTAAAACAAGAATCAGAAATAAAAAAAGGCTCTGAATTGCTTTTGAAAATAGTGCAAGAATGTATTTATTTTGTGTGCGTGTCTTGTAAAACCTCTGGACATTGTAAACTGTAAAGTCCATAAAACTAAAGCCCCTTCATGACTGCTTTCTCACTTCTTGGAGTTTGTAAGGCTGCCTTCAACACACCTGTGAACTGGGCTTCCCACCTCGGAGTGAAACTGACGTTTGAGTGACGCAACCGCATTTTGGATAAAAAATAACGTTGAAATTGATATTTTTCAAAGTGCATCGACCAAATGAGTCGTTTGTGGCTATCAAAGTATCGATACCAGTTTCGATCCACCCATCCCTAGCGGATAGTCCCTTCCTAGCGGTTACATGGCCTCAGGCCTCATTGTGCGAAGAACCAAAGACTGGCCACACGACACTAACGGGGTTAAAGCTTCACACATCCACGGGAAAAGGCATATATTAAAATATCGATCTCAGGATTTTATGAATCAATATCAGATCATTCAAATGAAGATCGATTTGAGTCTGATAATTTTTTATTTCTTTAAAACCCAACCCTACATGCCTAATTTTTTCATTACAAAAATACAAAATTTGATTGTTTTATTCAAAATATGCTGGCGAAACATTAATTTAATGCCTTTTCTTATTTTTATTTCCCATTTCTCCCTTAACACAAAAACGAGAAATAAGATGAACATAAAATGTACAAATCGTGCATTTTCATTTGTGAACTTCAACTAATCCAAACACTGCCAAAGGCCATCAGCAGGGAGAGATCATGTAGAATAAAGTATTAAGAATTCACTAATCTACTGAAGTCAACTAAAGACGGCAAAAATATAGTGGATTATTCACAGCCCGGTATGACTGCGGTCAAGTGAGCCACGTCTTGTGAAACCACGGTCCAGCCAGCCGCTCTTTATATTGTGCTGCATGTCTAATGGTGTCTTTACTGTACTTACCCAGCATCGAGTCAAAATAACTGTATTCTCATAGCGTTAGGTCAAATGTAGCGGAGCTAAGCGGTCCAGATTACATACAGAGCCACGCTCGTGATAGGAGCTAATGATCCATCGCATAAAAAAATTTCTGGTTGTAAATCAGTGGAATAATTAGCACGACTGAATACTGTTTTTTAACAGGCAGTTCAAAAATGCAATAGAGTTTCGTTCTGTGTCACGCTGCTCCATGTTTGTTTGTTATTCCACTCTACGCGTAGAGTATGTAAAGCGGGGTCAGCAATGACGTAAAATACGGCTATAAAGCAGTTCTACTACTTTTTGCAGCAATGGTGATAGAAACAATAGTTTAATCTGCATTTTTCTATCGTCCCACGATATACTGTACATCGTCATATCGAACAGCCCTACTTGCCATCATAAGCTTGACCTCATAATGGAGGCTGCGATGCATCTCTTTCCATGTCCCTGGCCAAGCCCTCTTGTAGTGATAGTAAAACACAGTTCCAATAAAGGCCACGGCACAAGTGGAAAAGCAAACATCATTATTAATACATCGCTCCCCTCAAGCCCTCAATAGAGTGCAGGGATGTATCCCGGAGTATCACATTGATGGGGACATCAACACACATACATACACACCAGCGTAGTTCATTTAATTAAAACATGTCATTCTGGAATTAATATTTAACCCCCAGCACCTGCTGGATTGGGTTGGGAAGACAAAGGTTGTGTGGAGTGCCACTGGGTCATTGTGTGGTCATGAAATGGGATCCATCTGTCCCCCGCTAAGCTTTATTACGCTACACGACAAGTCCCGCAGGTCAGCAAGAACATTATTATTATGTCAACTGCAACAATATAGTGAAACGTATCCCAGATAAATCCTTTCTACCCAAAATCACTCGCCACAAACCTGCTTACAAACCCCAAACCTTAAAAATAGGTTTAAATGACAATATATCTAACAGTCATTTTGCATTTCCTAATCTAATATAACTAGCACCTGGTGGGTACACACACCACTGGGGGCAGTGGCACTGGTGCCAGCAGCTATATTAATCACACTAAGAGCATCGACATGACAAGTAGCATGAACTTGTAGCCTGGCTGGCACACTGGCAGCGTGGGGTTAACCATACAGAGACAGGCTCCACAAAGTCACAAATTAGCCTATACAGGAGAAGACAAACCCAATCAGCCCAAGCCAAACATACCAACTCTGCTGTCCTCTAATTGACTCATTCAAATGAGATTACTGGTGGCCTCTTATTTCTAATAACCCCCTCCCAAATCCATAGTCAAAGACTGACAATGCCCATGGTTTGCTATGCTTAACAACATAATAGTCTCATTACATGTACCGTGGTCGTATCAGCACTAACGTCCTAATTTATCAAAAGTACAATGTGTGCCTCTCAAGATAAGCCAATATTTCCACAGCTG
The DNA here is from genome assembly GCA_900312575.1 of Acanthochaenus luetkenii. Classification (NCBI taxonomy): domain Eukaryota; kingdom Metazoa; phylum Chordata; class Actinopteri; order Beryciformes; family Stephanoberycidae; genus Acanthochaenus; species Acanthochaenus luetkenii. The sequence continues at coordinate 2,881 of OMOT01077986.1, forward strand.
TGATTTCACCCCAGGAGAAAGGCAAATTATTAGCCACTATTTAAAACGGTGGCCATGCTTATGAGATTTTTATTTTTTTACAAATGCTGATTTACCCTGAGGAGAGGCTCAGTAAATGAAAACGACTCTGGGAGGGAGTGTTTTGCAGGGTGACCCAGGTGGCTTATCTAGAGGACCCAAGTGGATCGGCTGTCTTCTTTACATAACACGTTGTTGAGGACATTACTGGTGTGAGGGAGACCCAAGAGAGTGGGGTGTATAAGGTGGGGAAGCCCTATCTCGTCATCCTAACAGGATGGTGGAAAACACTTCCTTGCTCCCTTGGGCCTATCTCATGAAACAAGTTCAACATAGTCAGGCTATCTTTGAATTAGCTGGATTCACAAAAACTAACATTACCGATCCTGAATAACCGGTCTCACATAGATGGTCATCGCTCAGTCAACCCAGGATTTACCAATCCAGCTATGAGGGTGTTCACATGAAAGAGGTGGGCGGGGCTTGTAACAGATAGCCAATCACATGCAACATGGACAGATCCAGAGCAGCGTATTTAATATACAAGATAAGATTAAACCATTGATCCTCATGGGGAAATTAGCTCATTGCAGCAGCAAAAGTAATATGACTCAGCGGGGGAAAGGAAATAGAATACGAGCACACAACTAGAATACAAAAAGGAGCAATACAAATTGTAGAAAATAATAAACAATAAAAACAATACACTATAAATAATTGTGAGGTTATGTATGTATTCTTGGTGATAGTTTTGATGGTCATCCACTTCTAGGCAGAGTTGCGGTCATTTTGAATGCCCTCCATTTGTAAATGATTTGTCTTACAGTGGATGGATGGAGCTGGAATCTTTTGGAGATGGTCTTATAGCTTTCCCCAGCCTGATTGGCTGTCAATACCTTCTTCCTGATGTCCTCGGATATCTCCTTTCCTCTCGGCATTGTTGATCTGTGTAGGTACGCCTTGGCACTACAGTGGTTTGGTTGGTTTCCTCTCTCTTTTAGAGCCAGATCAGCTCTATGAGTGGACAACGAACTCTCCAATCAACACTTGTCAACTCCAAATATCTGGCACAAAAAAATAAACACTTATGACCACTATGAATTTTCCCAGGCCTGTTTGCTCCTGAGGACATGAGATTTGAAGTGCTCAGAGAGCCTGTCTCTACCAGACATGGTGGAAACAGCACTGAACATCCTGAAGAAAAACCCTGCTGGTGGAAGGTGAATCAGTCTGTCGCTCAGCCAGAGGCATCGCTATCAAGGATCGAATACGGACACACCTTCACCAATACCAAACTGAATATCATGACTAGGGTTTGACCAATATGGGTTTATGAAGGCAATACCGATAGCAATATTATTGTATGTAACCTGCCTATAGCTGATAGTTTGTGCTGATATCCGATATTTTTTTATTTGAGCTTTTTTTCTTCCAGCAGTGGTTCTCAATGTTGAGCTCCCCCACGCAAATCAGCGAAGTCACCTGATGTAGTGATGAGTTAGAATGAAAACCTGCAGACTCTTGGGCCTCGTTGGCACATGGTTGAGAGCCACTGCTTTAAAGCTGCAATATGCATGTTTTTTTAATTGAATCAGCGAAGTGTATAGTTAGTCCCATCCTCTTCCCTCTCAGTTGGTCAAGTTCACACCCCAATACTTGCCACTCATCTTGATTAACTCTGTGTAAGAAGGAATTTGAGGTTTTGTGGTCAGAGGGGCGTTTAACTTGAACGTGATGTACTGTATGTCGTGGCCACAACTTACTGATGCGTGCAAATGAGATCATTATGTCGTGGCCATGACATGGAGAACCCATTATGTTGTTCATTGTTGACCACCTGGGAAATCTACCTGTAGTATGTGGCCTCAGTGTGTGACCTTTCAGCACCACGGAGGTCTGGAGAGCGACAGACAGAGAGGGGGAGCAAGAGGGAGGCGCTGGTTCATTCACTAATAATAATAGTAAACTTTATTTCTGATAGAAAATATCTTCAAAGACTTACCATTTCACTAATCCGATGTGCTGTCTGGAACAACTTCACCTTCCCATTCCGGAGTGCTGAGAAAGTTAATCTTTTTACTGTAGCACGAGTAAATAGGTTTACATGATGTCAACAAACTGTACAGTAATGTGGGAAGAAGAATAATGCACATATCAGATAATAAATTACACCAACTCATGTTTGATCAATAAATAGGCTATTGTAGTGGTGCGTAATGGTTGTGCGTAACGATACAATGGCTGCTTTGGCTAATTTTGGTGACATTGGTGATCCCAGCAATCAAATCCTGTTTAAACCGAGCCATGTGACAGCTATAAATAAGGTGCCAGCGAATAAATTAATGAGAGATAAGTATGTAGGCTTGGTCAGGAGACACCATGTATGAATGGAGCGAGTGAGCGCTAACAGCTAATAGGCTAACGTTAGCCCTGTACTTTTCCTCCCTACAATTGTCTAGTATGGGTTTGAGAGATAGTTAACAACTCTACATGCTGCCTACAGATTCTGACGCAATGCCACATAGAAACATTGTTTTACCAAGGAAAGGAAGGTTAGAATGAAGTTATATTATAGTACAAAAACTAAATTGGGTTGCCATTGCGGCAGCCATCTTTGTTGTTCTACCTTTGACTGATTGATAGGAAGTCCAGCCAATGACAACAGTTTCAGTGTGAAAGGCAGCATATGATTGGCGGCACCGGCACGGTGGCTCAGTGGTTAGCACTGTCGACTCACAGCAAGAAGGTTGTAGGTTCAAATCTCCACTCAGTCCTTTCTGTGTGGAGTTTGCATGTTCTCCCCGTGTTCACGTGGGTTTACTCCCACAGTCCAAAGACCTGCAGGTCAGGTGAACTGAAGACTCTAAATTGCCCTTAGATGTGAATGTGTTTGTGTGCAATATGGTACATACAATATGAGACATCTCTTATGAGAACTGCTGAATGTTTAGACCTCAGAGAAGGCCTGTGTCTGGTATTCACGATAAGCACAGGGCACAGACAGCGAGGCGCCTAGGCCTTCTAGATAGGGTGCAGACAGATAATATAACAATGCGTCATTCCTTTCATTTCATTGAGATCGTAATCCCCCTCCTTGAGCTGCATTATATCTGCTGTCGAAACTGTTGTTCGATGAGACATTTCATCCATCTCTCTGCAAAGTGTCTCCATGCTCGCAGGCATAATAAACTCAACTAGACAAGAGTGATTGTGTCTTCAAACGTTATTGATTCATCTCACTAGTTATTACTAGACAAATTTACAAGTGTGCAGTGGAGAATTTCCACGACACTTCCCTCCATTGCTGTTTTTGATATGACTTCCCTGCACTGTGGCTGCCAGCCTGAACGTGATAACCAACAACCCAGCTCATCGCTGGCCATGCCCATATGACACACCCACAGGTATACACCCCAAAACATAATTGAAAAGCCAATTTCAGGCAAACAGGAGATTTAGGCATAAACACACAGGCACACACAGACTGATCATGTATAATATATCCAATTTATTGTTATTTTAATGTGAAAAAGGTTCCATGTTACAACTTTAAATGGACTGTTCTGAGTACAGGAACAATATATATGAACATTGAAATTGCGTGCTCTTCCCCTTTAACTGCATTGATTTCTGGGAGAAAGTTACCTAAATATATTCCTGCTTTCTTCACATCCTCCCTCTCTTCTTCCTCTCTACTCTATGGGAATGGACCCGGCTTCAGCATCCACAACAGCAGCAGAACCAACCCCAAGGCACACAACACCAATGAGTACACACACGCACGCACAAATACATACTCACATTATGTCTTGTGGTAAGGTTGAAGTGAGAGGCACAAATGCATTCACACACATACGAATACGACACATACATTATGGATATAAGCAGTAAATTCACATATCTGTTTTCCTCATATTCCCATATTCTTCTTCTACTCATTTGTATATACCTGGTATTGCATATATCTTTCACTTATTTCACACTGCAAAGTCCCTTCGTCTGTGACCAAATCTTTCAAACCTGTGACAAACTTTGCTGACCAAATTTCTGGGGTCAAGTTAAGACTGCTGACTGGCCAGATTTTTTTATTTGGTCAATGTCATAAATGACATCATAGGTAACTGAACTATCAGCTTAGAGGGAACATTGGTCCTTAATTATAATTTTTTGTGCCACAGGAGATGTGGAAGGTGGGATGGATCTGCATGGTGCGGAGAAGCTGAAGGCAGACTGCAGAGCAGTTAAAGATCCTCTGGATGGGAAACAGGCCAATAAACTGGGGTGCCAGCTTACGTGACTCCACCCTAAGAGGAAGGTCGCGGGTGGACAACCATACCCTCTGGCCAAGGTGGTAGCGAGGCGCCAGGGTCCAAAAGCAGTCGGCTTGGCCCTGATACCTGGAAGTGGTGTGGAGCAGGACGGAGCGAACCCTCAGGGACAAAGAGACGACTGGGAGGACCATTACCTGGGTCAGGATCCTGCTGTTGTGCTCTCCTGACGGCAGCTTCCACACCCCAGGAGAGGGCAGCAACAACACAGGTTCGTGGGGGATCAAGGTCTCAACAAAACTGGCGAGAGAATGAGTCTAAGACAGAGAGAAATTGAAACAGGTGAAAATCAGAGCCCACCTGGCGTGCCTGAAGTTCACCCTTTTGTCCCTGCGGATGTACTACAGGTTCTTGTGGTCCGTGAGGACTTGAAATGGCTGCTCAGCTCCTTCCAGCCAATGTCTCTACTCCTCCAATGCCAACTTCACCACAAGCAGCTCCGGGTTGGCAATGGCATAGATTTTCTCTGCAGGAGATAGAGTGCACAGGGGTGAAGCTTCTCATCCTTGGAGGTACGCTGTGAGAGGACAGCTCCCACTTCTGTGTACGAGGTGTCGAACACTGTGAATGGAAAAGCAGGGTCAGGAGTTACCAGGATAGGAGCTGAAGTGAAGCGGTGCTTGAGTAGACTGTCTAACCTCTCCCCACCTCAGACACCTGTGCAGGGCTTCTACCAGGCAGTGGACGCAGGTGCTGCCCCTTTCCCCTATGGTCGTTATTGCTGGCCATTGTCCCATCCCTGATGCAGTTTTTACATGGCTGTTAATACGCGATCGCAGCCCCTGGTTCTGTGGACATCATCGCCAACCGTGCCCCCATCTGTCTGCCTCTATTGCCCTATTTGTTTACTATGTCACTGTCATTGTCTATGGGAGGTAGGTTGGGGCCAGTCCACCGCCACTTTCACCATGTCTGGATCCATGTAGATATGACTGTCTGAGATAATGAAACCCAGGAAGGCGACTGTAGACACGTGGAACTCACTTTTCGGCCTTCACAAACATCCTGGGATTACGGGAGTACATCAGGATGTCATCTATGTAGACAAAGACGAACCAGTGGGGGGTATCCCTGAGGACGTCGTTCACCAAAGCCTGGAAGATGGTGGGAGCGTTGGTGAGACCGAATGGCATCATCAGGTATTCGTAATGGCCGCTGTGGGTATTGAAGGCAGTCTTACATTTGTCGCTCCCCCGGACACGCACAAGGTGGTCAGTGTTGCAGAGGTCGAGCTTGGTGAAGGTGGCCCCCTGCAGTAGCTCAAAGGCAGATGAGATGAGAGGCAGGGGATACTGGTTCCTGACGGTGATGTCATACAGGCCACGGTAGTCTATGCAGGGTCTAAGAGATGTATCCTTCTTGTCCACAAAGAAGTACCTGCACCGGCAGGAGAGGAGGATGGACAGATTATACCGTAGTCGAGTGACTCTTTTATGCATCTATCCATTGCCTCAGTCTCCGGACAAGTCAGGGAATACAGATGGCCGCATGGTGGAGAGGTCCCTGGTAGGAGGTCTATGGTGCAGTCATAGGGTTGGTGCGGAGGCAGAGAGGTGGCTCTGGATTTGCTGAAGACCTCCCTCAAGTCCAAATACTCACATGGAACAGTTAGGAAAGTCCTCATGCTTATCTGGGTTAGAGACAGGAAAAGACTGGGCAGGCAGAAGACAGGCAGAATGGCAGGATGGGCTCCACCTTGTTATGGATCCAGTGGACCAGTGGATGACAGGAATATGTTTTTCTAACCAGGGTTGACCCAATACAACAGGCACCCGGGGAGAATTAATCACATATAATTGTATTAAAAGTTAAAATATAACATTGATAATCACAATCACTCACAAATAAATCCTCCTTTTTACAAGACCACATCATGGACCCAGGGGGAATTTCAGTGGACTTCTCTAACAATTCTCTCAGTGGTCTCGTTCTTCATGCCCCTCTTAAATCTAGAACCATCACTTTTTTACGCTCAGCCCCCTGGTACACCTGTGAGCTGTGGAAGATGAAGGGGCGTGTCTTTGAGCGGCACCTCAAGGCTTCAGGACTGACTGTCCACAGACAAGCCTACAGAGCACAGTCCCTCAGAGATACATGGTCACAGTTTTACTCTAATATTATCAACAATAACCTTAGCAACTTTTCTCTACTATAAACCATCTCCTCAAACTGCAAACTATCTCTCTCTCAGAAGCCACAGAGGAGTGGTGCAACTACCAAAAATAAGGTAGACACCATCTGCTCTCTCCTCTTTGGCTCCTCTGCCCTATCTGTCCCAACTGCTGACACACAGCCTGGGACTTCCCAACCTATGTGCTGTTTTTCGGACATCTCACAGCGAGAGGTTGGGGACATCATCAGAAACATTAAGCCTTCCACCTGTTTCCTGGATCCCTTTTCACCAGCCCTGCTAAAATCCAACCTCTATGCCATAAGTCCTCTGGTCACCAGTCATAAATCACTCTCTCCAGGCTGGCCATGTTCCATCTGTGTGACGTGTATGCTGTCATCAGATCACTTATCAAAAAGCACACTTTGTCACCTATGGTGTCCCTCAAGGATCTGTCCTCGGCCCCACTCTTTTCACTCTTCATATGCTTCCCCTCAGCCGTGTCATCAGCCGGCATGGAATATCTTTCCATTGCTATGCTGATGGATTTCCTCCCACAGTCCAAAGACATGCAAAATTGATGTGCTTGTGTATGATGTAGTGTAGTATGTATATGATGCAATGGAAAGCCCTTTGAGACACGCTTGTATAAAAAGGGCTATATAAATAAGACATGATTGATTGATTGATGACACACAACTTTACCTCAGAACAGAGCCAACCCCCTCTGCAGTCTTGCCATCATCTACATTGACCTTCTGCCTGGAGGAGATAATGGCGTGGATGAGGCACAACATCCTTCAGTTAAACAGCTCTAAGACTGAAGCCATTCTAGTAGGCACCCCACACCAGGTCCGGTCATCCGTTATAGCCAGCATCACTTTCTCTGGCCAGGACATTCCCCTTTCATCTATGGCGTAGTCAGCAACACTTTTGGACCATAGCTGGAACAGCAATCTGACTGCTGCTCCCACACAGCGCTGGCCCAGGAGAGTGGTTTGTCGGAGAGAAGGATGATGATATATGCGATGCGGGAACGACCATAGGGGAAAGGCTGGAGTTTGAACACCAGGGAGCACTGGGAGAAAAAGGACCGACAGGTACTGGGATTACCATGGTACAGCTCCGATGAAGGTAAGTGGGGTTCTCTGGCAGGCGGGGAGGCAGGAATGGCAAAGGTGGCCACGGAAGCGGTGGCTCCGGCGGAAGTAGGAGCTTGGTCCGAGCATGTGTTGGAGCTAAACTGTAAAGTCATTTGTTGTAGAACAACCATAATGTTCTGAAGGGAAGAAGTGACCTTGGTTAGCTGGTGTTCATGCCATCCGATGGCAGCTACCTGGAGCTGAAGAGCAGTCTGTATCGAGTGGGCGTCTGCTGGGTCCATTCTGGCTTGAGCGTTCTGTGACGGGCTCGGATCGGACTCAAGCACAGACACAACAGGTAGAGCCAGGAGGTTCCCGGCACGAATGGTGGCGGTTTTATTTCAGGCAAGCAGGCAGGCAGGTACAGTTATCAGACTGAGATTGCACGGCTGACTACACTGATCGACAGACAGGAAATACACTGCTACAATGGTAGCGGCTAGAACACAGAGACAAGTACAACGCTCAAGCACAGACTGACAGAGACAGAGACTAAGTACACAAAGGGATGCTGAGATGATGGAAGACAGCTGGGGAACCAAGGGTGCACGTGGGGGAAACACTGGTGCCATCTGCTGACCTAAAAGGGAAACACAAGAGGGGAGAGACTAGGGTGCAGTCTTGACACCAGCTAATTCATGGTTTTTAATCCATTTAACATGCTAATTACCACACTCATAATGAATGGCCCATGCCTCAATCCAAATTTTCATGGCTAATCAATGAACTTTATTATATTAGGCGATCACATTAGCACTGATGAATGTCCCATTATCAAGTTCAAGTTCAAGTTCATTTATTTATATAGCCCTTTATCACAAGCATGTCTGTCTCAAAGGACTTTACAGAAAATGAGCCAACTAGATCTACCTGAACGTGAATCAGAGGAAATTACAGAATAGTAAAAGATAAACAGAAACAGAATCAAGTACAAGACAAACAAAATCAATGTATTAAGCCATAGCCCTAACTATTCTACAAGGCCTAAGTTACCTGGCACCACAGCCTTAGACCCTCAACATGAATCATCATCTTGAAGCTAGTTATGGAGTCGTTGATGAATAAAAATTCAAGCAAACTCAAGCATCAGTTTAGTCATGTTACTTTATCAGTGATGACAAGATATTTTAGTTTTTTTTGGGGGGGGGGGATTCAAAATGAAGCAATCAAACAAGAAATCAGTTGGGATTTCAATTTGTTTTTTCTCGCTAATTTATCCATGGTAAAATAGATATCCCAGTGTTTCTGCCATCCAGTCCAGTCCCAGTGGACTCTGTCTGTCTCACTTACATAACTGTATCCCCTGCTCCATTATCTCATTTATTGTCCATTTATGATCTGTATGGGCACACATAGACACACACACATAGACACACACACTTTTTTTGGTACACTTGCTTCCATTCCCTTTATCTTTAGCACAGTCTGTTAATAAATAATGCCATAAATCATTCAACACTATCTATATCTATATAAATAATTCCCTAGATTAAAATGATCTTTCAAATACATTGGATTAAACTGCGGGGAATTGTAATCCACTATTTTAGCTGCTGTATCAGCCATATATACACTTCAGCCCCAACCTTGATCGCTACACCGTCAGTATATGATCAAGCAGTCAGAGGTCATACATTTGTCAGAGGCCTATAATGGGTCATTATGACACTTTATGACATCTTGTTAAAGATGATTGGCGGCCAGGTGGTGTGAGCGGAGGAAAATGTCCCTTATTTCCTTAGAGGAGGTTCGAGTGAAAATAAGCGGGAAGGTCAGAACAGCAGTTCTCTAGCCTGAACATGGCCATGGAGTCGACAAGAGTGGCAACCTTGTCCCTCTTCCTGCTGGTGGCGTTTGGCTCCTCCGCCGCCAGAGGTAAGAAAATAATGAGACCTAACTTTGTTGTGGACACCTTAGCTTCCTTCTGCGTCTTGCAAGCTCACATCATCCTAACTTCTGGTCCTATGGATTTGGCTTGGAGAGCCTGGTGCAGCCAGTGCAACCATCGGATCGGGTTTTTCCATGACGAAATCAAGGGGGCCTAAAAATAGTTGGGCTTGATGTATAATCCTAAAAAACATTTTACAATGTTTTTTACAAGGGAGTCATTCTTGACTATTTTTTATGTTCAGCAGCCAATCAAGACTCCCATGTCCTCTTTCCCCTCTCACTTTTCACTCTGTTTTTGTCCACATTTCAGTCTCCCTCTGTCCTTTTTGATTCTGCAGCTTCCACCTTTCCTTTTATCCCTCACAATCAAATTGTATTTCTCTTCTTGCACTGTCCTACCCACTTGTTTTGCAAGGGGCTATTCAAAGTTTTGAAAAAAAGTACTGAGAGTTGTGCAACTGGATTTGATCAGTATTCAGCTTGTATTAGTGGACTGCAGTACCAAACCACCTGTTAACCGTGCAGGGAGACATCGGGAGCGGCAGTAGCTCAGGAGATAGAGTGCCCGCCCAGCAACCGCAAGGTTGAAGGTTCGAGTCCAGCTCCTCCTTGGGAAAAAAATCAGTCTGTGTCCTTGAGCAAGACACCTAACCCCAATTGCTCCCATTGAGCAGGTTGGCACCTTGCATGGCTGCCTCCGCCAGCGGTGTGTGAATGGGTGAATGTGAGGCTAATTGTAAAGCGCTTTGGGCATCTGAAAAAGACTGTAAAAAGCGCTGTATAAATGCAGTCCATTTACCATTTTACCATTTACATACTGTAGTAGATAAAAGAGCATGTTAGTGAGGTATTACAGTTGATGCAACACACAAACGTGCAAACACACACATTCTCCTCCCCAGAGCCTGAACAAAGACCAGTCGATAGGGTTTTTAATCCTATTACCACTGATCTCTGCAGGATGCACACACACACAATAGCTCTCTGATTCTCTGACATATTCTTTTTTGAGGTTTGTTCAGTATAATGTTAGTGATATATGTGATTCCAAAAGTATTTGCTTCCTTTTCTTCTGTATCCTTTGTCCTCATGTTCCTCAAGTTCATGTTCATTTATTCATGTTGCCCTTTATCACAAGCATGTCTCTATGGACTTTACAGAAAATGAGCCAAACTAGATCTAACTGAACAACAATCAATGGAATTACAGAATAGTATAAGACAAACAAAGGGAGACAGAACAAGGCACAAGTCACACTATATATTTAGCAGGACTTAGCAAGTCTACCTATTCTACAAGACCTAAAGTGCCTGGCACCACCAGCCTTAGACCCTCGAGGCAAACAAGGAAAAACTTCAGAGAAAACTTTATATGGGGGAAAAATTGATGAAACCTTGGGTGGGTCAAGTCAAAGAGGAATCCGTCACCAGGACGGCTGAGCGGGGAACAGGTGCCGGGACAAACAGTGGAATGTACAATATTTGTTGAACAACTATCATGCTGTTTCGATTTTAAAGGTGCAACAAATATCCCCCATATCATAAAATTACCATAATATATATGCAGGGGTTGATAGGGTTGTTAACCAGAATAATAATAATCTATTCTACAATAAATATGTAATCAATCAAACTGCATCATCCATCATATCGGAGAGGGACGATACTGACCGGCTGATATGAGACTGAGTGTATCTTGGTCCCTGGAGTAACATTGATCTCAGTGCTACCATGCTCTTGATAAACCCAGCGCTGATCTATCTCTGCTCCTACAGTCGAGGAGGAAAACCCAGAGTTCTGGAGGTCGCAGGCCCAGAAGACTTTGCAGGCGGCGCTGGACAGGTCGCTCAACACCAATGTGGCCAAGAACATCCTGTTTTTCCTCGGAGATGGTGGGTTACAAAACTTGGTTGGCTGAATGGGTATGAAGAATCAGGAATCAGAAGCTTTTTGATTTATTATTTTGGCGCTCCTCTCATTTTTCTCCATGCAGCTGAGACACTCAAACAACATATTATTTTTGAGAAACAGGATTGCTCTTATTGTATATTATTGTGTGTGTGTGTGTGTGTGTGCGCGTACGCGTGCATGCGTGTGTCAGGTATGGGAATCACTACCTACACGGCAGCTCGTATCCTCAAGGGACAGCTGCAGAACCAAACAGGAGAGGAGACAGTCATGACCATGGACACCTTTCCCCATGTGGGCTTAGCTAAGGTACACACACACACAAAGTTGAGCTGGAATAAGTTAGGACAAAATATTAAACTGTATAAACTGTATAACTCCATGCAGATCCATGTGCTTTTTACCTATATCCATAACTATTATATGATACCAATGTAGAGGTACAGTATGTGGTCATGGGTTCACTAATATATTATTTTCTTCCTCAAGTTGAACACGTGTGTGATTGTATACATGGGAACTTGGGTGTGTGTATGCCTTTTCTACGTCATTGTAGATGCATGTGTTTTCATTCACATAGACAGTATAT
>OMOT01077987.1:0-19080 GCA_900312575.1 Acanthochaenus luetkenii
TCCAGGATGTTCAAGCGGATCATGTGCTTTTTTGGCAGCACCTATCTGTGTGAAAAACTCTTCTCCACAATGAACTTTAATATGTCAAAGTTCAGGTCCAAACTTAAAGATGAGCATCTTAAAGCCATACTCAGGGTCTCAGTTGCTTCCTCCCTCAAGCCAAATGTGTCTCAGCTGTGTGAGAGGAAGCGCTGCCAAGTCTCTGGCAGCAAGGAGTAGGAGGAAGTAAGAGAAGCCTATGTTCTGAAGAACCGTTCATGTTCTGCATGTTCTGACTTGTTATTAGTAAAGATTGAGAAGATTGGATCAGTTGTACTTTTTTTGGAATACTTGAAACCCTTTTTTTGTGGAATTCTTGATGCGGCCCAGCCTCACCCAGACTCTACCTCCAGCAGCCCCCATGTAAGTTGAGTTTGAGACCCCTGGTCTAAACCAAACCAATCACAAATCATTGATACACTAAATAAACATTTACAAAAAGTAAATTATTAGGGTTTTCTAATTGCAAAAAGTTGTGGGGAAAATATTATTATTTGGGGGGGACTGAACAGAAAAGACACATTTGGAATAATGTATTTATGATGAACTGTCACAAATGTATGTTGTTGAAGAAACTACATGGATACAATGTCACAAATTCACATACAAATTCCAGTTTCTAAAATTTAGAGCTGTTAAAGTCTGATACAGAGGGTCAGAAAACAGAAGAATTCGGTAGATGCTGAAGTTACTAAGAATGCTAAGAAGATCCTTTTTTCTTTCTTTTTTGGCATAGCATTATTCTAAGAGCAATGGAGGGACAGAGGAGGGATTATGGTCTGATTTGTCCCATTTGTATTACCTTGGGATAAGCAACAGCTGGAGAGCAGCTCCACAGCCCAGTATTTACAGCAGAGTATTCTGTCAGATTATATCAACTGCTCTCAAATAAGATTGAATGAATCAATGGAGAGATGAAGGCTTTATGTCTTTGGGCTATTCTGTAGTTTGGACTTTGCTAGAAAAACACAAGCTGATGATGTGACCATCATTTCAAAGATCTTTCATCATGGCATTCTAATCAATTGTCATTTTATCCCAACAACCATATAATATAGCATATAAGCCAAATGATTCACATTGGTTTTGAGATAGGTAGTTAAAGCTCACTACTTTGAACCTTGAGGCTTGAAATCAAAACGCATTTAATCGTACTTTTTTCACACTTTCATTTCAATCAATCAATCATGTTTTATTTATATAGCCCTTTTATACAAGCATGTCTCAAAGGGCTTACAGTTTGGTTACAGTACAGTTGTTGGGTAAGAACAAAGGGCTACTCACTTGTGGCAATATTGGTTGCTTATGACAATGGTTGCTTAACTCTGCACACCCTTCAATAGCACTCCGCCGCCGCCGCGTCATGGTTCACGTCATATTTCTGCTTCTTACCCGGAAGTCAGACAAGCACCTTGCACCTTGGGCTGAGCACCAATGGTGAAAATTGCTTATTTACCACCTTCCAACACAAATGCTAAAATAAATAGGATACTTGTATGAGTTGTGCTTGAAAACAAACCTGAACTTGTATTCACTTGATCAAACTAGAGATCTTTTGTCATTCTGATTAGATTATCTAGGTGGCACATATTGTAATCCCTGTTAAATCCATTCTCCCACTCTGTAAAGCCTTAACATTACTCATATGTGGGTAGCGACACAATCATACATGAACATTCAAGTTGCAGCAAGTAATCATTCATCCACTAGTCTGAACAAAACGTGTGGTATTTTGGACAGACTGATTATTAATCAAATAAAAACAATGGTTGATCAATAAATACTGAGTTAGTACATTATTTTCCCTCAGAGGATAGTAGTCCAGTCACACCCCTTTACTCAAAACGCAACATTGGACTATTGAGGCTACTGTGGGTGGAGAAATTGGTATCTCTTCCTCTTCTATGATGGATTTCTAAATACACTATCAAACAACAAAATGGGCCTAGCAACGCAAGGCTGCTTTTTAACACTTCGTCTTTTAGGGAGAATTTTCCATTTCATTCATGGAAGAAGCACCTTTTGTTTTAATTGCAGCAGTAAGTGTGTTTGGATTAGTCTCTACCGACTTAGTACGTCTGGATTATTTTCATCGTTGTCATGAAGATTATTATTTGTTAACTTGAGTTTAGTTTTTGGACAGAGGTCAGAAGATGTTTCCCCAAAATACCTTGGTGTCTGGAGCTATGAATTTCCCCCTCTATCCTGACCAGAGTCCCTGTCCCCTCTGAAGAGAAACAGCCCTACAGCATGATGCTGCCACCATCATACTGTACTTAACAGCAGGTACTGTGTTATTAAGATGGGCTATATTGTTCTTCACCAAACATATCTTTTGCAAAAAGTTGTACCCTGATTTCATCAGACTACAAGACATTTCTCCATATGGTTTTAGGAGATAACGGGCCCTTGCATAATTAACACAGGACTGGATGTCCTTTTTTGTGAGATGTGGCCTCCATCTTGCCACCCTACTCCACAGCCCAGAAGTGTGGAGAACACGCAAAACTGTTGTTATATGCACAGAGTGGACAGACTACACCATACAGTTATTTTAAGGTTGCTGTTAGCCTCTTAGTAGCTTCTTTTACAAATGTCCTCCTTGCACGGTCATCCATCTTAGAGGGATGACCTGACCTAGGCAAGGTCTTGGTGGTGCCATTTTATTTTATTTTATTTAACCTTTATTTAACCAGGCAAGACAATTAAGAACAAATTCTTATTTACAATGACGGCCTGGCGAGAGGACAAAAGGACCTCTCGAAGGGTAACAGGGAACCAAAAAAATGTTATACAGTAAAATAAAATTACAACGATAGGACAGAAATTATACATACATCATAGAGGCAGGGGAAATAATTCACTCCACTTCTTGATAAACAGCCTTCACTGATCACTCCTAATGTGAACCTTTCAACAATATGATCTGGAAGATCTTGTATTAGCTCCTTGTTGCCTCTGCACGCAGTCATACACTATGCAACAAAGAAACCTTCAGTGAAATCTCTGTTTTAATTGGTCTAATTATAATCACAATTTTATTCCAAATGAAGGCAAATTAGCTGTGTGCAATGTGTTTAGTTCATTCTTAACAATTACAATCCCCAATTAAAGGGGTGTGCGCACTTATGCCATCAAGGTGTTTTCCATTTTCAATACAATACCCGAAACTAGCCTTTTGTTTTAACCTTCATTTTGCTGGTAACTATATCCAAATGACAGTAAAATAAGTAGAAAATATGAAACTAGAAAAACTAGAATGTAAAACCTGGAAAATGTGAAAGGGTGTATATATATATATATATACACACACACACAAAAGTATATAAAAAATACTAGGCCCGAAGACTGGGCATGTAACAACAAGACAGTACTTTCAAGACCGTTCCTCTTGTCCACACTCCTTTGTGTGCTGACAAAGCAAGACAGTTGTCATTTAAATACCTTTACTATCCAAAATGGTCACAGATTGATGAGCACCTTCTCGGGGGCCAAACTAAAACACACATCTTGCCGAAAGCTGAGACTTATTTTCCCCAAACATCTCTTTTCCGTTTGCCACAAGTGCTCATCTGTGTATTATGTTAGGCAAAGGCAAAGAGTATTTTGCATGTATTCAAAGAGGATTAATGGTTCACACTACAAGCATGACCCTGTGTGCATACTTTTGTATAGGCCATTGGTCTTGATGGAAAAAAAGAGTCTACATCATAATATTCTGTGGGTCATTTTTGCAAGATGTCTAGAATCTGACCTCAAGTCTCCTTAGAGTCTTGCTGTAAAGCCTCGGCCGACCCTCATGGGGATGTCAAATCAATGGCAATAACAACACCCAGTCCAATCATTTAATTTTTCCAAGTCAATATCCCACATAATCAGTTAACACTTAGGTCACTGCTTGTAGTTAGGCCTATTAAATATAGTACTATAGAAATTAACATCCTATTTCAATCACATTCATATAATAGTAGTATTAGGCTATACACATTAGGCATTCATACCTAATGTGAATTGTTGCGACATACAACTTTTTGTAAACAAAACAAAACAACCCACTCTCTGCCCCTTCAAAATGCCGGAGTAAACGGCCTTGTAAACATGACGCGCTTTCATGGAAAAGTTTCTGTCATAAACTCATTACTACAACTCCATCCTAGGGGAAACACTGCAGCCCATAACGTAGATAAGCACTTATACATGTGGCATGTACGGTGTCCATAATAGGACATTCTCGTTCCTCAGGCCAAAAGGCATCAAGTCTCAGACCAAACGGCCTCGTTCCTCAGAAGAAACTGCCTCAGGTCTCCTACCGAACGGCATCAGACAAAATTTACTCAGGTGTCATAACATTCGTTTTATATAACCTGCACGCACGATTTAGTAAACTGCACATGCGTTTTGGGTTTGTGAAAGGGGATAACTGTTATAAGATTTGTTTTTATCGGTATTGATACTTTGATCACACTTTACTTTGATCACATTTTTGATTATATTAAAACAAATATCGTAAAAAATATATAATAATATATAGTATACTATATACTACAATAAAGAAAGAATATCAAAACGGGAATTAACTGGTTATGTATGTCTTGATTCGATGATGGTGATTGTCTCTGTTCCCTTTTTAGGGCCTATATGAAAGACTAGAACGTATGCTGTGCTGTAGCTTATATGAGTACATGAGTTCGATCCCATAGTAGTCAATACCACCTTTTCCTGCCCACTGTTTGCCCCTTTCACAAACCTACTAAAACGCGCGTGCAATTTACTAAATCAGCACAGTCAAAATCAGCACCATAAATAAAAAAAATGTTAAGATACATTTGTAAAATAAATCAATACAAATTCGTATGACACCTAAGTCAGTTTTGTCTGAAGACGCGAAATTTGGTAGAAGACGTGATGCCATTCCGTCTGAGGAACGAGGCAGTTTGGTCTGAGACTTGATGCCTTTTGGCCTGAGGAACAAGTCTGTTTTGTCTGAGGCCGTTGGGTAGAAGACCTGAGGCCGTTTGGTCTGAGACTTGATGCCCTTTGACCTGAGGAATGAAAATATCCTATTATGGACACCGTAGGCATGACTAAAAACAACCTGCGACTGAGAGGGTTCACACTCAAACTATTCGAATACAGGTGCAACACTGACTCAGTATCCACACAGAAAGACAAGATGTGACTCATGACAAAATTATATTGAAACGGCTGACATAGAATGTCACTTTGATTATGTACTGTACATCTGACGAGATTTTGTGGAATGAAAAAAGTATAACCAACGTACATACTGACTCGCTGACTAAATAAACAAGCAAATAATTACGTTATTTAATATTATAAAAACATATTATTGTTATTATAGTTGTAGGGCTGGGCATCTGTGCTTGTTTGGCACTGAGCGAATCGCATATTGATAACTTCGGAAATAGTTAAAACATTTGGTGCCAAAGTTTGCTACTTTATGGTTAATCTTACATCATCTTTCATCCAAGCACCATACCCGTTATAAAAACTGAAGTGACTGCTAATTGGCTTGCTAGGTAACTACTCGCCACAGGCAGGAAAAACTAATCTGTCCAGGCATCACTACACCACGATCTCTCAGTTTGCTCAAAGTAAGTACACAACATTGTAAAAATGGTCCAAGGTCGGGCTACATTTCAGTAAAGTTGACAGCGAAAGGGTGCGGTGCAATATTTGTGACAAGGATATAACTGCCAAGTCTGGCAACACCTCGAACCTAATGAAACACTCAGTTTCGTATTCAGAGTTGAGATCAGCGCACAGTGTGGATTTATCTGCAAAATTGTGTGGGTCGGCTTTCAGCCTCGTCCATGCACCAAAGATCTCACTAGCCGCCTCTCGAACAGCTATGAGTGTGGAGCAGAGATCCCCCCAAAAAGCGGCATTCCCGGACATCTCCAGATTTCTGTTATTTTCTAAAGCGCAATGTCTGCTCTGGAGCAAAGGTGACACACGTACAGCGGCCACTGTGTGCTTTTGATTAGGCTTGCATTCAATACCCACTATAAAAGATAACTTCATTGTATTTAGCCTCATTGTATTTAGCCTAACTGATATTGTAATCAATATAGGCAACCTCAAGCCATTTCCAAATTATAGCACTTCATATTGAAATAAAATAAACAGATATACTATTGTAGGCCTAATAAACAAACCAAGTCTATATAATATGCAAATTAATAAAAGGCTACCATATAATTGGAAATATGGCAAAGCTTTTAGGCCTATTAGATCTGCGTTATATTTCTCTTTAGGCCTATATAATTTTAAATGTATCCCAATTAAAAGGCAAGCGCTTCTCTTAACGGGTCCGCTGAGAGCGGAAAAAAAAACTACAAATGTCAAGAAACATTGCAACCCAGTGGGCAGCTGTGAGATAGGTGTAATTTAAATATTCGCCCCACCTTAGGGCTACACATCCACATGGCACAATTCTGAATACGAGTATATTGTCTCATGTCGTTTTTGTCTTGGATGAAGGACATAGGTGCATGACTTATGTGCGCCAACTCTGAATCTGAGCCTTAATGCACAATGTTAACTTGAGGTAAGAGAGCTGTTCTTGTGTTTAACATAGATTTTTATTTATTTTGTAAGTACGGTTTTGGTACCGGTATTGAAATCAAGGTACCAGCACCGAACATTTTCAAACGATACACAGTCCTAGACAATTGGGAACCCACGCCAGTGGAGAGCTCCATGTGAGCAGGCCATGCTGCCAGTATGTCCCAGAGCAGCCAGGGGCTCCATTGTTGTTCAGGGTCAGATTACAGCCCCACCCTGCTCTCTTGGCAGTTCATTGCCGTTCTAAACAAAGTTGACTTCTAATGCCAGGTTCCTTGACATGAATATCAAGTGAATCCATTAAGAGAAGGAGTGGAGATGAATGCCTATATATATATATATATATATATATTTTATATCCTCCTACACAACCACCATCTGCCTTAGTGTAGGTCAGGGCTTCTCAAACTCCGAACTGCAAATCAATCCGGACCGGACCCTGTGTCACATTAGATGTACATTGATGTAGGAATATATTTTCTTATGTCCGACGCGTTGTGCGATAGAACATACATATTTACTTGTGTGCGCGCGTGTCACGCATTGCAGACCGCAAGTTAACTATCCTTGACTCACTTTCACAAAGCCGCTTGTCATCAGTTTCTATTTATTTTCACTCTGGTCCAATGTCAAAAGTTAAAAATGCACCCAATGCGGTCTCCGCTTTCTGTGCACTTGCGTGATCAACTCAGCAGTGATTCAGAAGGCGGCCATTAATGTGCTCACCATGTTCGGTTCCACGTATCGCTGTGAGTCTGGATTTTCCATGATGAACATTGTGAAAAACTCATACCGCAGCAGTTTGAGGAACGAATACTTGGGTCAGTGAAACCATACCTTTTGTGCCGAAGTTCAAGGCATTGACTACAGGCAAACAGTGCCATTTCTCCCACTAGTTCAAGCCACCATACCGTACTATTGAATGTGTGTATATGTTATGGATGTTGATTTATGTCGGTGCATTTTACTGCCATTGTTCCGGACCATCGACTTTGTATAAATTCATAAGTGGAAAAAGTTTGAGTGCCCCTGGTGTAGGTTGTCTCTTCAGTCAGTCCCCGTGCCACATCAAGTTAATGGGTGAGATTGTGTAACTGCTTTCATCTAGTCAGCTGGGGCTCTAACAGACAGCCACTGAGCTGCTCAGATCCTCCTCTGAGCTGCTCAGATCCTCCTCTGAGCTGAGCTTCAAGGGCAGCCATTTTAGGAGCAGACTATGTGCGCTTAGGTGTTCAGCCAGCACACAACATGGACCCACAGATCTGATCCTCTTCCTCAAAGGCAGGCAGCCTGTCACTGGAGAGCTGCAGACAGAAATCTATCTGCCAGATATACAGTACTGTGCCCAAGCCCTCTGCTCACACAGCTCAGCAGAAAACACCCCACACTCTTGATAGCCTGACTTTGCCTAGTCCTTTCATTTTCTGGGGAACATTATCTCTCACATCAATTTTCAGAAAAATGCTGGAGCCCCATTTCATAGAAAAACAGAGAAGGTCAGAGCGAGTGGCACGTTGGCTAAACCAGAGGAGAAATAAATACGTTTTTAGGAACCGTCAACTACGTTCCACAAGGTGGTCTAAAAATGCAAAGCATGTCTTTTCAGAGCTTTGCAGCCCTGGGCTTGAGGAGTAGACAAGAAGGGGTGGAGAGGAAGAAGAGAGAAGCAGAAGGGGAGAGTAGGCCTGAAGGGGAAGGGTGGGGGGATAAGAGAGGTAGCAAGAGAGCATGACCAAGCCACCTGGGAGACCTTCACTGGTGAGCAACAGAGGACAAAGCCATCAGACTGGGCTCTCCAGATTCCAAAGTCTACTGACATTTGTTAATCACCAACCGGTCTCTCTGCATCAACGAGCTCTGCCAGCAGTCACACCCTCTACTCAAACTGGCTGACAGCAGCTGCTCTGTCTGAAAGAGGGCCTTTGAATAAGCCAGCATTAAGCTGATTAGGAGTACAGAGGTTTTGTCCTTAACTGTTACGGTTAGTGCCACCATCTCATGCCGTTGGGGAGAGGAAAAGGCCACATATATGTTACATTGTACGGCCAGAACCATAGCTAAAGATAATTAATGGAAAAAAAGACAGGACGTGCATCTTGTCAACTTGCAGAGACCACTGAATTAAAACGACAGTCTGCTTTTTAAAAGAAAAATACAGTGGCAGTAATAGCAGGTAGCCTGAGCCATGGAAATGTATTTTTGCAGAGATTAGATGACAACAGAGAAAAATCTATTTTTTCTTTTATTTTCACGAAATAGCAATGGGAACCAAAAATACTTGAAATTATGATTTCTTCAGACAACAGTGTCTTCAAGGTCTAATCAGACTCTGCCTAACCACTGAGGAGATAGAGAGTGAAAGACAGTAGAGAAAGATCTCATCGTGTCTGCAGAAGAGCAGAAAAGCTTGCGTCACAGGACCAGGGAGAATTTGGCCTCTTGCACAAACAGGAGATAGTGGAGTTGGAAATCAAGATAGCATCGTCTTGTCAGCAACCCTTGAGAAGTCTAAATGCCGGATCAACATTGCTTAATAGTGCTTAATAGTTACTAATAGATGCCGAGTTAAATCTAATGGCATGGCTAAGCTTTAGACCTGCATACCCAGTAACCAGCTAACTTGACTTTTATAGGGTTATATAAGGACAGATTTTACAGAATACACAGATGTATATTTAAAATAATTTTCTAAATCAACTGATGGGGTGGGTTGGGTGGACTTGTCATGCAACTCTTACCTGTGTCTGTGTGTAATGACACACACGTCCCTCTCAATTGTAACAAATCAAGTCTGTCAGCATAAATGACCTTGATCAAAAGCCTCACTTCACATTTCTTATTTTCTCAGGAAATATCAAAAAATATTTCATCATTAGGGAGCCAAGCACCCTATTGTTTTTGTAAATATTATTATTCCGCCATGGGAGTCTAAAGCAGCCCCTATAACCCATTGCTCACTTTTTTACCAAAATTGGCACAATGGTAGAGCATGGCATGAAACACTCATACACCACAAATGGTGTTGTTTGGCCATAAGGGGGCGCTACATCAATCAACTGAAAACACGAACTTTGAACAGGCATATCTCATGCCCCATTGCTCATAGAGTCCAATACATTTTAATGGTAATTTGTAAACGTAATACACACGCTTAAATCAACATCAAAATTTAATCTGGCTATTTCATGTACCATAAGTAAGTTGTAGAGCATGCCGTGACCTCCTCTTGCAAGCAATTGTAACCCCATTTGGCCAAAGGGGGCACTACTTCAAACGATTGAAAAACGCACAATTTGAACAGGCCCCGCTTGAACTACAGTCATGAAATTTGTTTCCACATATGCCACTCCTCACGAGGAACTAATTTTCCTCAACAACCAATGATGTCCGGTTACTTCGCTTTTCCACCATTTAGAATATTGTGAAAAAAAGTAATCTCTATTCCTACGATTTTTGAGCAATTTGCACGGAAATCGTTACACATACTCTTTGGACCAATACCTAAAATTCCAGCATAAGAAAAGTGTGTACATCAAAAAACAAAGAAACTACGAGCCAATGAAATTGCGATGGGCTTGGCTTTTCACAAAAATGATAATATTGGCATCAAATTTGAATCTAGTGACGTTGCATCCAATTAGTAAGTAGTTCCGGACAATGTCCTGAATTCAATGAATGTATTTGACACGTTTTTAACATAGAGTGTACAGTTATCAGCTCCAAAGGAGACTAAAAAGCATACACATGAGTAAAAAAAATAACTTCAAGGATAACACAAGAAAGCCAGAGGCTTATATTTCCATTGTGGTCCTTTGAAGTTTAAAAGATATAGAAAAGGGAGAGAAGATAGGAGAGAACAGAAAATGCAAAGGCACTGGCAGGACAGGCTTGGCATAAAGGCAGAAAAAACTACAATATAATACAATAAAATATTTATCATCCATTATACAATTAGTGATCCTATAGAAATAGAAAACAACCAAATACAACCCCTATACTGATAAATTAACAACTAACAGGAGTCATAATAAGGTCCAAGGCCCCCATATAAAAATACCTAATTACCGAACTATAGAGCCATTTCTTCAATTGACTTTTGAAGCTGCTCAAACTCGGTAGAGTTTTAAGTTATTTAGGTAGACTATTCCATTGTTTGGCAGCAGAGTAAAACAATAATTATTTCCCCATCAAGCTTTTAAATTAGCATGATACTAAATCAGTCGAGCTCCCTCTGGTGGTAGGTGCTGCACCCTAACAGAGTTAATATAATTACAGAGGTACTTAGGGACTTAAACCTGGATAATTCTTCGCACCAGACAAAGCTTAATCATTGAGACTCTAAGGCTTGCAAAATGAGAGATTCCGAGGTGAGTACGAGAGGGAAGCTTCAATACAATCCTCACTAACTTGTTCTGAGAAGTCTGTAACTTGTTATTTAGCTTCTTGTGTGTGCTACTATACCATGATGTGCATGCATAGTCGAAATGACTTTGTACTAGAGCCCCTGCTAAAGTCTGTAAAGCCTTCTTATCCAGGAATCTAGATATTCTGCTTAAAAATCTAATCTTCTGGGTGTGAGAACTTTTTGGGCCATGTTTACCCCTGAGAGATGGTTATCTAGAATACATCCCAAGTAATTGATGGACTCTTTGGCTGTAATTGCTGTATCACCTAGCTTTACCTTGAAGACTGGAGATCTTCTTAGTCTATTCTGTGAGCCAAACAGGATAGCCTCTGTTATTCCCTAAATGCAATGATAATTTATTATCAGAGAGCCATCTGCTAAAATGTAGGAGCTCAGTACTTAAAATGTTCTCTACCTCGTCCTTGTTTTTATGAGATACTAATAATGCGGAGTCATCCGCATAAAAAAACCAAATCGCAGGAACAGGCTGACTTCATGTCATTTATATATAAGAAGAAAAGAGTGGGCCAAGGACACTGCCCTGAGGTACCCCACACACCTTGGGTTGGGAAGAAGTACCCCTAACATTGACAATCTGCATTCTGTCTGAAAGATAAGACTGGACCCATTTAACTGCTTTTAGTTTGCTCAACAGAATGACATGATCCACTCCCAAATGCTTTTTGCAATTCTAGCATTACCATGCCACAGAATGTGCCATTATCCACCTCTCTCCTAATATAGTCTGTTAGGTACAGCAGGCAAGTGTCTGTGGAATGAGAGCGGCGGAACCCTGATTGGAAATCAAACAGCAGGTTGTTAGTGGATATGTAGCTATTTTCTCTACTATTTTTGAGATGGTGCTTAGAATAGAGACAGGACGGTAATTTCCTTGCTCAAGTTTGCTACCATTATAGAGGGGAATAACCCGAGCAAGCTTTAGCTCTGTTGAGAACTTGGCTTGGACAATAAGATAGGTTCACTATGTGTGTCACACAGGGGGCGATGGACTCTGCTGCATCTCTTAAAAATCGTGCTGGCATATTGTCCAACCCAGTTGCTTTAGTACCGGTAGTTGAGTTCCTTTAGCTTTTTGAGAACCGTTTACTCCGTCATTCTATCAAATGAGAAGCTATTTGCTAAAATCCCCTGCTGAGTGTAAAACTGTTGGATGTGATCCTCCCTGTACTGACCTGTTTGAATGATCTTAGCAATTACGATACCCTAGTGTTCTAAATTGAAACCTGATAAAAGGAGTGTATTTTTCCTCTATAAAATACCCGGATGGTCTTTTTCTCTCACAGTTCTCAGATACAAAGGAAAAGAAACAAACTAGAGTGTCTCTTCAGTGCTCCATTAGAGCACTTGAAATGCAGCTCTTTTTCTTGGCCAATTAAGGAGCGTTTTCCTCTTGGAGGACGAACATCATCTCCATGCAAATATGCCTTTGGGAAAATAGGCCTACAGGGAAAACAATCTGCAGCCAAAGCTTTAGGCCGCTGCATGTTATAGCTCTAGCTGCACTGGCAGGAGACGCTATCCAATAGAACAATCCTCAGGACAGAAAACATGACTGGCATTCATTTTTAATGCCTTACTAGTGTATTCATCTCTTAAAGGGGCACTTTACTGTAAAACAAAGCTGGTTTATTACGAGCCTTGTTCATAATACACATGGCAAGGCAAAATGTATGCAGCCATGACCCTGCAAATATTATAGCTTATTAAACACCCAAATATTGAATAAACTAAAGACCATAATGAATATTTTGGGGAATCAATTATATTGAGTTCAGATGTGTTATGAGTGAAATGCCCCTTTAAAAGTCTGTGTCCATAATACAGACATCATTTTGAAAAATGTCTCATGTTTGCTTTTTTGTTTCCCCTTCTCTTGTCCCCATACATTCCTCTCCACCCCTCTTTATTTGATCATCAGAGAAGGATGTCGGATTGAGAACGTACAAAAGAATATTAGATGCAGGAAATATGCCTTCAACATGTTGCAGCTGATGGCCTTTCCCAAGTGCTACCGACCACCAGAGGGGACTTATGGGAAAGTTGACTCTTGAGGAAGTAAGGCATGTAAAACCAGTGCTTTCATGTTATCAAAATTGTAAATATAACAGCTTAAAGACAATAGTCAAGACGTAAAACTATGACCATTATACATGATTGGTGAACCACATTGTTTTTAAATCTGTAATCGAAACTATTGTTTTGTTTGTGGTTACTCTGGTATGCGTGGGCGGGTGTGGTTGTGGTTGTTGAGCTGGAAGCTGGATGTGCCAAACATGTTACATTTTTCCTCATTAGTCATGACCTAAGCAATGACAAACAATACAACTGTATGGGCTACTTGTGCTTTGACTTTGACTTTTTGGCTATGGGAGACAGTGTATGTTCACTATGGACCAAACTGTCCTAGGGCATGAATAACACATTTCCTTTCAACAGATGAGCATAGCAATATTATTACCAACTCATCCCATTCTACTTTATGGTTGCATTTGAGCTACTCTTTTTCCATAATATTTTTATACCTCAAGGTACAGCCCAATGAAACCATCTGATGTATAGCTGGAAATTAGAATAGGTTGGGAAATAAATTGACCATCTTTTCTAAATGTTATATAGGGAATATCATTATTTATTTTTGTATTTTAAAAGTATTTTATATTCTAAGGGTCAATACCTTGGACTTAAACGCATGTTTTTAAATGTATTTGTTGTGTTATACATTGCACATTTAGCATACGGTAGTCTATTTGAAATCAAATAAAATAATGGTTTGTTTGACATGGATATTGGTACACTCTAAATTATTTACATACCGTCATTTAATTGTGTTCAGAAGTATGCATTTCATTGAAACAAATCAGTAAACTACTACAGTTAAATGAGTCACTATTTAAAGAAAGAGCCCTACGCATATGGAACATTACAAAGATGTATTTTCCCTACCCTGCTGCTGCTCTGACCCTGTACTGACCCTGACACTGCAGAGTACCACTCTTGACTTTCTGAGTTTGTCAGAGCTTGGTAGACGTTTGAAAATGGAATCCACGTCCATTTGGCTGAAATAGAAAAAGCATGGCGAAAATGTAAAAAAGAAAACCTAGAGGACCTGAGATTATATCTGTCTGAGCAGCAAGTAGTAGTAGGCTATCAGCATTTCAGCAGATTCCTGATATCTGACGTAGCTGATAGATTCCACTGGTGGGCGTGGAGCAGCAGGATGATGACCTACTGAGCAGAGATCCCCATGGGCCTCAAATGAATCTGTAAAGTGAGTTTGCCTAGATTTATTTGTGAAAGTTTCTTTCCGTGTTATATTCGAACCGTCATATGAAGACAGCAGTGAAAACTGTCCACCGGTGAAGACCACAGGGTTATTAATGGTATTTTATTATTCTTGGCTTTTATCACTTAGCACTCAACAAACACTTGTATCCAAAATGTTAGGCCATCAGGTAAAAACAGTTACACTAACTGGAGTGATTTCCATTAAATCGTATATAATAGCTAGTGTATTCAGTAGTGTTTATAATGGAGCTTGACGATATTCTGTCATACACAGTGCATGTTACCATGTTATTTCCTAATACATGCCTCAAGACTATTACATTGATATTGACCTGAGCAGTTACGTATATGCTGAGGAATAGAGCTTAATTGCTCTACGTCTCTTCTCATACACAAAAAGCAAATGCATAGGTTTGGAGTGTCATATTCTACATCAAAGATATCACAGTGTACTCAATACAATAAAATACACACAAATTAAGTACTTTGGAATAAAACAATCAAAATAATGGCATGGGCTGTCAGTGTGACATAGTTACAATATATTTGTTATAGAGAGAAGCAGAGGTATAACCATTTACAAAATGAATATTAAAAACAAATATACTTTGCTCAAGCACACAAATGCATAGCTAATGTAGCTTATTTACATTATGACTTAGTCAAGACACCAGTGTACAGTTAATCCATACTCTGCAAAAGGATTATCAGTCTCTCCAGGAATATTGTTGCATTTTTTACAGTTTGTGCCTCACATGGTGGACAGCTGACCTAAAAATTCAAAAGAGATGCAATGAAACAATATATTTGCATATAAGGTGAAATAAAAACATTAAAATGAATAAGAATTTAAAAAAAGGTTGTTAGCCCAATGTGAATGTCTCAATTTCACCAAATGTTATAGATTAGCTACACACTGCACTGGTCATGAGGACATTCATGATGCATTGAAGTGTGAGGAGGTATTATGGTGGGATCTAATCGTATAAATAAAATGTGACAAATAAACCAAGCTTCTTGTCTTCAGTGTTTGTGAGCCAATATGTGCTTTTAGTGTAACAAGTAGCTTTACAAACTAGGCGTTTCTTTTTAATGGTGATACCAATATACAGGGTAAAAAAGTACCATAATAAAAACTAGCATCCCTGCTGGTTCTGTTTCTTCCTGAGACAAAGGCTTTTTCCCAGTGACAAATCCTTAATACTTTTTTCTTGACAATTAACTGCAAAGTCACTTTCTAGAAGGTTCTAAACGATTACCAAAAATGATAAAAATAAAACTCAATTTATTCGACAGTTGTGTTTTACATGGAAACGGATTCACCATCATGTTTAATTCAATAATGGAAGAGGAAGTTGTTGTAAATGAATATAGTTTTTGTTTTTGGTATCTTTTAATTCCGTAAGGAATGGGTAATTAGACAAGACACAAACATAAATATTAGTTAATTCATTCTTTCAATTATCTAATATATTTTAATATCAAATTCCCTATGGAAAAGTCACGCCTTTTCTCACATCACTTTGGATTCAATCACCAGAGGGCAACATGATGACTTCCCTATATTTGTGAAACCTTCTCTTTTGTAAAACCCATCTACTGTCATGGGTATCGAACTCAACATAGATTGCTAACCGAATACATGTGACAGGAGAAAATGTAAACAGGACTTACAGAGCTAGCTTGAGAAGGCAGGGTTTCGCTGAAATTATTGATGCAATCTGCTTCTTTACTTGTCAAATGATCTTCTTCGAAAAGGATCACTTGCAACTCCAAGATATAACAATTCAGGGACATTATTTTACAGTTCTCCTAAGAGAGAAGGAAATGGACACTTTAAGTGACACTGGACACTAAAACAATATATGTGACCATGAACTGCCGCCATAAGAGATCAAACTTGGAACTGCTCCGCTGACAATGAATTGAAGACAGACTGACAACTGTGACAGTTTTAGCGTTTACATCCAAATAAGCTTGATTTCATAGCAGTATTGACCGGTTGTGAACAAGAATTCCTTTATTTTTGCACAATGAGCCCGTGTCCTGTCTTTTAGCTCACCGATAACAGCTCCAAGGTACGTCTCTTAATGACCACAGGAACAGGCGAATTCTGTTTCAGGGTGAGAAGACTACCGCTCACCCTGCTAGACAATTTTTGTTGAGGTGCTGGATAATAACGGTCTTAGGAAACAACAGAAGATATCGGCAAACTTAAGTCACTGCAATGTTCCACTTTAATCTGGAAGCTAGGCTTTCGGTCATATCACGCTCTGATGAAGGTCGCTTGAAAGCTTAGCTTCCAAATTCAAATGGAATGCTCCTTTTTTTTCTTTCTAATTAAAATAGTTCAAAAGTTACTGTGAGGCAATCACAACATGTACTTCTACAACTTACAGCAATGTCGTCAATTGAAGGAGCATACAACAAAGCATCGGATTTCTGAAAAGGGGTAAGAAAAGTTTTTTTTTAAATAAATACAAAACTATAGGAACATGTCAATGTATCTGATAGCTTGTTTTTCCTATGGTATAAAACATTTTTTTCAGAACATAACCAAGGGTATGGATATATTTGATACCTAGTCTCACCTCAATGGTAGGTCTCAGTTTCTTCAAGCAATGCTGTACCTCTGCTTTAACAGGCGTAGAAGCAGCGCATGTACATGCACTCAGGACGCTTTAAAAGAATGAACAGGGCAATGCTTACAATACACATTAATGAGTTCCAAGAGAATTTCTCATTTTTAATGTTTTGGCTCTCTGCTTACAGTGTGTGCGACACTAACGTCATCCATGTTGAATGTACAGTTTTACAACTATTGCATTTGTCATGCTCCCTCCATTTCAGGATGCTACCTACTAGGCCATGACTAGTATTTTTCAGACACACTATTCAATAACCGCGTAATTTTTTAGCATGTTGTCAAAATCGGTTGATGTGACGTCTGCTGAAGTCTACAGACCAACATCAACAAGTCTAGTGCCCTTCAAATCAATGGTACTGATATGTAGATGTAGAATGATCTAAGGACCTAAGGAGGAAACATTACTTTCTGTATTAATATGCCATTCATTCGCATTTCTTCATTCATTTTCAAACAGACCTTTACAAATGCAAAAGGATGTGCGGGTATACATGATTTCACATTCCTTTTGCCAGTGCACATTACTCTTATCAATTAAAGTTATTCTTTGTCATTTGAACATTTCTTTAGTCATTTTTATGAATGACACACAACACTGAACTTCAAATGAATAAGACACTGTATGCCTACCTCAGAATTAAGAAACAAAGCCAGACCTGAGTTTTGTGGCTCTCTCTGCAATGGTCACAGGACAGCTGGATTTGGGCGTCTTTCTAGAAATAATGTTAGGAAATATTAATAGAAAGAAGGCTTGTTGTGTTAACTTGGCAAGCATCTGGCTACTGAGTGAAGAGGCGCTGAAACAGCGTGCCGAACAAAACTGCCTGTAAGTGCTGTGGGAAATAGGGTGAGTTCACAAGTGGGACACCTTTGGGATTCTACATATGTTTTTTGGTCTGACGGGTGAAAAGCAACATTACTGTTGACACCATATGATCAAAATCACATGACATCATTGGTGTGACATCAGAGAGAGGGGCGGAGCATGCTCCAGATTGGACGCTTGCCCTTCAAAGCACAAAGCAAAATCTATGACAGAACGTGTGCATGAAAACAGATTTGTACTGTCCCTAGCTCCAGAAGGACGCTAGATGCCACCATGCTTGACTGATGGTTGTAGACGTGGTTCCGAGAGTCTTTCATTGCTTCAGCGGCGTACATGTTTTTGAACTCCAGTTTTGGAAACTCACTTGTTTTCCCTAGTGTTGGAGGCTTTTGTGTAATTTTCTGTGAAATATATGTTTCCTGCATTATTGTTTGACACCAACAAATAAATAATCTGTACTGAACGGCCATTTGACTGGAAATTGAATGAACGGAAGTGTGATCTGACTTTTGCACAGTACTGCATCTGCAGGGGTTTTATATGGTTGTTGATCAATATCAATGACTCAGTGATTACTCTGTCAGGTACTGAGATTCCTGGCTGTCAAAGCGAATTGTCTGTCTGTGTCTGTCTGTGACCCTGTATGTACATGCCGAGTCTTTTCACTGATGTTCGGAACATTTTGGGGCGTGTACTTTTTGCTTTGGGCAGTGAGCTGGGTTGTGGCTAACAAGCACAGGGAAGTCAGAGCAACAACAACAGTGGCAGAAAGCAGCAAGAAACAAAAGAACAGACAAGACCCATTCAAAAACATGAGTGAACATAGTCACTGCTTTTGTTTTATTGCAGACGGTCTGCTTCTTCAACGCCTGTGACGGCCTTTACGGATGTCGGTTACCTCGGCCTCAGGTTAGGCGCCTTTTCAATGTACATCAAGCACTGTCAGAAAATACATCCTTGGACAGATAGTAAGCGTCAGTGGACGCATGACATGCGTCAGATCTTCAACCGTGTTGGGGTTTAATGCAGATCTGATATCCGACTTGATGCACTTCAGTGTGGAGAACCCCATCTCACACTGCGCCGAGGACACAGGCAGGACCAACATGATCCTTACTAGATGAAGGATGTTCTGAAGCTAAAATAATTTCAATATCATTATCAGGGTAGAAGTTTTCAGTGGCAGCATAACAATACAGCCATTTCTTAATGAAATACAATCCAACTGTAACTGGTTGGTTTTTATATGGACTTAACACAGAAACATTC
>OMOT01077989.1:0-14182 GCA_900312575.1 Acanthochaenus luetkenii
TTTGGTAATTAGAAGGTAGACTAAGATTCAATTGAACAATTTAAGTGATAGACGCACAAACACCAGTCATTGGTCAAAATATCGCTAACTTTGGTCGATTTTGAAAAACCGGAAATGCTACTGAATGAAATGCCGTTTGGGAGCCGAAAGAGCCGGCTCTTATTGGTGAGCCGAGCCAAATGAGCCGACTCACTGAAAAGAGCCGGATTGTACATCACTACTGTGGTGCGGGGACAAAATGAGAGGAAATCAATCTAACAAGACACTTGAACGAAGGGGAGAGGAGGGAGAGGATGGAGAGGATGAAGGAGGAAAGGTCAGGGGAAGAGGGGAAGGGCGCAGCTTGAGGAAAATGGGCCAACATGTTTGAGCAGCAGCAGGAGGGCCTGATGGTGATGACTTCCTGCTGAAAACAGTGGGAACACTGGGAAATCACAAAATAGTGTTTAGTTGCGTTTTCTTTGTGAGTGTTTTTCAGCAGAAAATACAACAATTTCGCCACATGGCGCGCGCACAGACACGTCGTGTGAAGTACCTTGAGGACGCGCACGCAACTTCTCCGCAAGGTTCAACGCAGCGGCTCTCTCCTTGATCGAAGCCATCTTTGTGAAAATGCAATCTTCTTCGGTGCTTATCGGCGGTTGACCCACAGGAGTAAGCGATCAGCGGAAACCACACCCTTTTTATACGCCCAGGTTAGCTAGAGCGGAGCAAAGGATGTGCAACCCTATAATTAAACCGCTAGATGGCAGCAATCGATCGATGCTGTGTGTTGGAAGCTACGTCAACTATTGACGGTTAAAGTGATGCATTATGTTATGTTATCGTTCTATGTCGGTGATCAATATTGTTGTATGTTTGTACTTTCACTCGTTGTTTAACGTTTAGTTGTCTTCACTCTGCTGCTGCTGCAGCACAAAGTAGCCTCTTGATTTCTCAAATTAAACAACATCCACTTTTCTTATGTAACGTTATATAGCGGGTTTACACGGATTTGTTTTTACGTCTTTTGTCATTATTGTTCCATTGTGTATTAAATGTACTAACGGTTGTATCAAGTTTAACCTGAATGTTTCCTGCTGGTGCGCAATGCGCATCTGGACTGTCAGGGTGTCGGTATCAGCTAGCCAAAGCATAACAACCATTTTGACCTAAAATGTAATCTAGAGAATCGTTTGTTAACCAAGCGAAAGTTAAGTAGCCTCATTTAACGTAATTTAATGCAATGTAAAGTTAGCTTAAGAACAAGGCGGTTCATTAAGGGGCAACCTACCTTGCTTTTGTGGTTTATCCTGGCAAATTGGAAGCTCACACTAGCGAACCGTAAATTAAGTTAGCTTAGCTTTAGGTAACTTTTTGGCTAAAAGTTGGTTTTGGTCTCAGCTTTATTGAAAAATCCCGTCAGTAAAGGTGAGTGTCATTTTTCTTAAATTTCGGCTATATAGTCCTCACCCCCAAATCCAATTTAATTGAGTTAATACCAGGTTTAGTATGTATTTTTAATGTTGTGAAGCCTGACGCAAAATGTGAGGGGTTCTCTTTATTACTAAGAAATGATTTTACTCTGACAACACTAATGAAGTTGGAAACTTTATAATTTTGCCCGCTGAATGAGTTTGAATAGCTTGAACTGTAGTGGAGGGACGGTATGAATTACAGTAAACCATGAACAACTAAAGTAATATGAAAAGAACAACAATTGGCCAAATAACAAGGACATGTTTCCTGCTAGCAAAGAAGGCATAGCATAACTTCTAAACCTAAGCTTTTTGTCTGGCATTGCATTATGGTATGGGAATGGACCAGTACTGAAATGGCAATGTACTGACTGAACTGAAAGTAGTCTGAGTCTCCACAGTAATAGATGGTAAGAAGACCAACAACATTAGGCCTCAGGACCCCAGCTTGCTCTGTAATTGTAATACACGTGTAGACTACTATAGATAACTGCAGTAGTTTGCTTACTGCATTGCTGGGTCTGTGTACTGTGGTTATCATAACCTCGGGGCTGTAGTTTAACTTTGTCTGTTCCTCAGTGCATTACAGGACAATTACCAATATAACTCACTCAAAGGGAATACAGACATCATGCTGCTTGATAGAAATGATCCCATTTAATGGATGGCAGTTCTTTTAATTTGGCTTTTCATGGCTTAGGGAAGGTGGTTAATACCTGCTCAACTGGATCAGAGGAGAGGCCGACATTGTGGTCCACTCCCTGCACTCACACACACATACACACCTTGCACATAGAACACATACACCATCACTCACACAAACACACTAGGGCTTATACACATTTGCACAGCTCCTCCCTTCTGAGCCTGGGGTCACAATGTCATTTTATGATAGTAGCAAATTCCAGCAGGGATCATTTAATCCCCGACGTGATTGATACCAGCACAGGTTAAATGGGAGAAAAAAGGTCCGTTCTATTAAGAGATCAGTGGCTAGTGGAGACCTCCCACTTAAACAGTCAGTCACATTTTGCAGT
The DNA here is from genome assembly GCA_900312575.1 of Acanthochaenus luetkenii. Lineage (NCBI taxonomy): Eukaryota > Metazoa > Chordata > Actinopteri > Beryciformes > Stephanoberycidae > Acanthochaenus > Acanthochaenus luetkenii. The sequence goes on from OMOT01077989.1 coordinate 2,495, forward strand.
ATGTGTGTGTTTGTGCTTATGTGAGCAGGCGTACGTGTGTGTACATGTGTGTATGTGTGTGTGTGTCAGTCAATCTCTTGGTGATGATGAGGGGACAGTAGCAAGAGGACCATCTACAGGTCAAATTAAATAACTTATATAATTTAAAAAGCAATGACAGAACAATTTGTCCATTCTGTGTTATTGCTCTGACCCCTATTAGTGTCAATGGGCCGGTTCATTTGAACCTAGATGGCTTATAGAGGTGTTATCTTCTCAGTGCAATGGAAGTGGTGGCAAACAAAGAAGAAGAAAAAGCCCAATGGTCATTTCAAAGCCATTAGGTTAAATTGTAGTGACTGGGAAACATTACGAGGTTTTAATGTGCTAGCCTATTATTTCGAATAAAATCTTCTAGCAGTAAAAATTGCAGATGAGGAACTAATTATAAGTGGAAAAGTGGAGCGTCACTGCTTATTAAACAGCGTATTCTATTAACCTATTTTAGCATAATAGTTTTTTCTTGATTAACAGGGAGCAGAGGCCCAGCAAGACCTTGGCCTAGCCTGAAACAACTCAATGGATCTCAGTGCGGACTCCGGGACACTTCTCACCCGCACCACTGTAAGTTACGACCACAGTAGAAGACAAGGCATATAACATTAATCAACTGTTGAATTGTTTATTCATTTTCAGGTTAGATAAAAACTTCTTCATATTAATAAATACAAGTTATGTTAAGGTCAAGCCTTATTTATCCACGTTGTCTGTGTCCAGCAAAAAACGTGTCTCTGAAATGTCAACTTAAGCAATTGAGGAAAAACTGGTAGATATTTCCCATTGACTCAGTTTTGGTCTCAGACTAAAAAAACATTTTGTACATGTCTAGTGACAGTTACATAAAAACAAACTGCAGGAGACCAACAGTATCGAAATTGATGAATCAGTTGTGAAGTAGGTTATTAACTGTTTGGTTTTTGTTAGTTAGGCTATACATATTTTGCCTTTTGTATGCAGGAGGACTTGACCTTGAGCACGAACTGTCTTTGTCCTACAGTCTTGTCATTTATTATTTACATGTCAAAATTGCTAAGCTGATGAATGTCTCATTCATTTGATGACTATTTCTAAATTAGAGATATTACTTCTCCTTCTGTAGGTAGGAAGGCCTGATATGGAGCAGGAGTTGCTTCTGTCCAACGCCCCCCGTCAAACAGAGAGCGGAGGCACCATCTTACTTCAGGTGCTGGAATTTAAAACCCATCTACTTGAGGCTGTGGAGGAGCTGCACATTCGAAGGGTATGATAATGATGTAACATTTGGCTTTTGTTGTTGATGAAAAATGTGATTTAATTTAATCATCTAAAATGTAAACACTTCATTTTTCATACATGTCCATAAAAATACAGAAATTGGGCTATGGATGTGGAAAAAAGAATTAAATATATGTATGTATATATATATATACACACACACACATACATGTTTGGGCTCTGCTCACTTCCTCTGCATCATATCATTGTTTACTGAGTTGAGCTGAGACACTTATAGAGCAGAGAGCAGGGTAATTTCATAGGAGTAGCAGGGGAGTTGGTATTATAATGTCCTTAGAGGAAGCTAGCAGCCCCTTTTGGCCATCTGGACAAGAACCAGCTGGGTTAGATGCACATTGCGTCAAGATTGGGGTCACACAAGCCATTTGGCCCCTGACGAATAAGTAGAAAGTACATTTGTTTGTGAAAAAAGAATGGTTTCTACCCTCCAGCAAGCACTTTCAGCCTGACAACAATGCCTGAGTGTGCTTAAAGGTTAGAGGAGCAAAAATAAACAGTTTGTCGTTCATTGCCATTTGGTTTTTATTGTTATAGTCATGTTGACTGGGACACAAACACAAGACGTTATATCAGCCTGATCCTCCTCAGGCGCTGCTGTTATCAAAGTAGCACTTTGTAGTTGTGTCGTGTTTGGGGTGGAGAGGTTAAGAAGCAAGAGGATGTCATGATGATGCCGGACATTCCTGAGCAGGTCAAATTCCAATGCGTTTGTTTTCTCTTTTATTTTTTAATACAGGAGGACCCACTGCTTGAGTTGGTGAGGATGTGGTATAGTCGGCTTAACCCTAAATGAGAGAGCAGTACATGTAGGGCGAGATGTGGATGTAAAAGTAAAATGTTTGCAAACGCAATTCAGTATTAGTTGAGAGGCCTTATTTAACATTAAAGTTAATACTGATATTCTAAACAGCAGATGAACGAAGCCAAATTGTGTGTGTGTAATTGAGTGTCTAATGGAAAACTTCAAGAAACTTTAAAACTATCAAGTTTTCCATACCCAAATATTTACATTCTTCTTTTTTGAATGCCTAATTAAAGACATCCATGTAGAACAGCCTTAAAACAATAAAGAGATGAAAACATATTATGTTTTTCAGCTATTCATTTCCACGTAATCATAAAAAATAAGAAAATCATTTATTATGAGATACTAGTTGTACAAAATATAGATTGATAGATAGAAAAGATTTGAGTGTCTCAGGCCTCTAGTTCATTTACGGCTTTTGATTTACATGGATTACTAGGCTTAATAAAGCTTTTAAGTGTATTTTTTAACACACACACACTTGCGCGCACACACACACACACAATAATTATTGGCCAGTGGAAAAATAACAGCTTTATCTCCTGGGCACTTCTTTTTTTAAAGTGCAGTGCCACGCTGGTAGCATAGTTTAATGGGAACTTATAAAATAAACTCACTGAGCTGACCAGCTCCCACATGCACATAAAAAGTCCTGTGGATATAGAAAGCAATTGACTTTTACCTGCCTTCTTCAGGGGAAGAGGGAGGATAGGGATGGCTTTCCACAAATATCACCTCCCTTCTAATGTTCCTCTTTCTCTGGGTGCTTCTATAAAAGATACGGAGGGATGAACCGGGGAAACTTACGGCAGAGTTCTGGCTCAACTCCAGAGATTTATTTGCCCTCAAGATTTAGTGGATGATTCTGTACCACGTGTGCGAGGATCGCAGTCTACCAGCCATCGCCCAGTGTAATACTGTCTTGTTATTTCATTTAGCTGGTGTCTTCAGATTGTCTGTTTCTAATTGCAAATAACTTCTTCTACGATATTCATTTTTGGTATTGGCTAGGTTCGGGTCAGTATCGTGTAAACTTTGCCTAAATGTATTTAAAATGCTGTCTTTCCATGTTTCAGGATGCAGAGACACGCTTTGAGGATCAGATCAGTAAACTGGTGTTGGAGAAACAGGAGCTGGAGTGGCAGAAGGTATGGCTGGGCCTAGTTGGCTCCACATCAGCATATTAATTTCTACTCCCAGGTGCTGAGATAGTTGGTCACTCAATATAATACAGCAGGTGCTTGTATGCTCATTTAACAAATGTTACATTTCAATATTTTAGCATTTTATAAATTGTTGATCATCAGTCATTTTATATTTATTTTGTCTTTTCGTCTGCGGCAGGAATCCTTACAACATCAAATTGAAACAATGGCAAACCAGCACACAGTCTCTCTCACCAATGTTAAGAAGCAGGTGAATTTGGAAGGTTACAGTTTGTAGATCCGAACTAAGACCTTTGACTTTATGCTGATAATGAAAACCTTGTGAATAATTTCTGTTCTTTTCTTAAGTTTCAGGCCAAAATAAGAGACATCGAGGAAGAAAAGGTATGAAGAGCTTATTTCCCAAAATGTTAACTTGATCTTGATAGCATTTCATTTAATTGATATTCTTAGTGGCATAGTAAGTTCAGTCATATTTTAGTTGCACAGTCTTGGCCCTTACAGTGAAATCCTTTTTCCTGTGCTTTGTTATTCATTGCTTATTTTCTGACTAAAAAGGAACACAACATACACAATAATAACGTTCCATTTTAGGGAAAACACCAGCTCAGTGCTGAGTTGCAAGACAAGGAGATTAACAGCTTGAAAGAAGAGCTGAAGTTGCTACAGGTACTGAGATAAAACACTGTCTCACCGCACATGCACCTATGCTCACGCTATCACCTTTCCTCTCTGGAAGATACATCAACATTTGGTCCAAAAAACAGATTTTCCCATTTCCTATTGAATTTGAATTGTTGTAAGAGATTGTCCAAGACAAAGCACAATTTTCTGGACAGTTGTGTCCATTCTATTTAATCTAATTCTATGCATCAAAAACAGCGATCCCAAGACCAGAGTCAAGGGCTGGTGGTGTTAGTGCGTAGGCCTGACCCAGTCTGGGCCCGAGAGTGTTAGTCTGTAGGCTTGACACTGCAGAGGTGATATACTGCCATCCCCACGGTCCGCTGCACTTTAACAGCCCAGCCGTGCTATTGAGACAATAGAGACCGTTTTTGATATTCTATCTGGGAGACACTGACTGCAGTTCTTGGCTAAATTGAGGCCCGGTTGTGTTCAATGTCATAACACGGTCTGGTGGATTCCCTTAATTTTACGCAATTTTGAATCAGTGGCAGTGGGGATTAAAGTGATTTAATTGCCATGTACTTTAAGATCTGCTGAATTCCAAATTTGAGCTCTGTGCATATTGTTCCCTTAATCCATAATCATAGCAGCTAATTTAATCTTAATAAATAACATGGCTAATTATTATCTATATTAATATATATAAGCCTCTCCATTCAATCAAATGACAAACTAATACAGTCATATTCCCTGCACGTCAGGGTCAAATGTCTCCTTTCTACTCTTGCCCTGATTTGTGATCCTTTTAACTATTCATGTATTTTATGCCTAATACGTAGTTGTTGCTTGCCATGTGCTAAGAATTTCACTGCTCAGAATGACCTTGTGTTATACTGTGCACTTGATAAATAAAACACTTTGACTTTGCTAAAATGTACAAGATGCTGCAAAATGTCCTAGTTTCAAATAAATGCCTCAGGAGATCTATATACTGTATACTGGCTAATAAAGTGCTGGTTATTAAATAACTGGTCCAAAAAAGCTGATTACATTGCTGGCATTCTATAATGTACAAGATTCAGTGCACACAACAGCTTAATGTAACCACAGAGGAAAAAAGTAAGGAAGTTTACATTTTATTCATTGTAAAACAGCTGTGCCCAAACAGTGGAGTGTAGGTATTTTAGTATTTTCTTTCTACGTTCTTACTGTTCATCATTATACATACTGTAGAGCTTATTAAAATATACACACCACATACAAATATTTGTATCCAATTTGTATTAAAATCTGGCCTCACAACTACTCATTGCATATAACTGGATCTATGTAGCATGTTGATAAAGGTTGCAGACTATGTGCCGATATAAGTAAACTATTCAACTGTACATTTTCTGTTGTATACAGAATTTAGATGTGGCGTCTTGGTTTTACTTTCTGACTTTGACCTGGAGAAAAAGGGTGGAAAACTTCCCTCAAAGTTGCACTGGGGAACCTGTAATGCTGGGGTTCTCGGGATGAAAACCATCCATGTTGATTTTCTTTTACTGCTGTTTTACAGTTGTTCAAGTACAGTTTGGAGAAGAAATCAAGTGAGCTGGTAAGGAAGGATTTTCCAATTATACAAATTGTTGACAGAGGATGGGTGGGAGTGAGAGAAATTAAAAGAGGAGGATGAGGGGATGGAGAGATGGTGCAAAGGAGGGACGGGTTTGGAGGGAACAGCTCATCAGGAGTAACGGATAGGGAGTGTGTGACACTTGAACTGCCAGCGCAGCAGGACAAATATCTCTATTAAAATATTTCATAACTGGGCCTCGCTCGGTTTAACCTTCTTCACATAACAGTGGCTCAACAGAGTAAGAGGTATGCTGGTATAGTAGAGAGAGGGAGAGGAGGGAGTGAGAATGAGAGTGAAGGGAGTGAGTGAGTGGGAAAACAAGAGGGAAGAACCGAATCTGCTTGATGTAGACAATCAAACAGTAAATGCAGTTTGAGGCATGTGCCAAGTTGATTTATTCATCCCGGTGCGAGAGACGCTGGCTGTGATGTTAAAGGATGATCTGTGCCACTGCCTGTCTCCTCTTATTTTGTGCTTGCTATTACTGATTTTTATACTGAACAAACATGGTGAAATGCCTTTTTTGAAGATTAACCCCTTGCTGCGGAGCCAATTATTATTATTTATTTGTTTTAAACTTCATTCAAATTGTATTAAAACGTATTGTTTTGCTGAGTTTTTGTTGATCCTCTTTATTTTTGTATTTGTTTTTCTGATGAAGGTTTTAATACTGAAATGTTTATACATTTTCACAGTGTGAGGGAGTTTATTTGAAATTGTGTGCAAGGGTTTGACCTCTTCCTCTCCAATTGGCAGCTGCACAAAGATAAGAATTGATGTGCAAAGTACCTGCCTCACATCTTTTCATTTTGGCAGCATCGTTGGCGCTAAGCTGCCATTGCTGTTTTTTGTGTTTTTTTAACTGCACATAACTACCTAGTTCTTCTATTTATTCCAAACAAACCGCTGTTGCTGCTGCCAGAAACCTAAAATGCATCACTTCCTGTGTGAGGATTTCCCCCAGGAAATAACCTACCAGACACCGGGTGTTTAGAACGGCAAATATAAAAGCGTTCATGAACTGGATATAGGTTGAATCACTATTGTGTTTTATCAATCTGCGATAGAAGGAGACAAAATGGAAATGTATTTCTATGAAAATATTATTTTGTTATTTACTTCAGATGATTACTTTATCTTTATTGTAATGTTATATTCTATAGATTTTGTGTGTGTATTTTGTACATCTCTTAATCCTACCCTCTCCACAGGAGCAGAAACTAGCCTTGCAGAGCCGATCAAAGGACAGCCACTTGAACCAGTTGGGGCAGGTGGAGAAATGCTTCAGTGCTCTGTCCAGGCAGTGTGCCATGGTCAAACAAGCCCACGAGACACTAGAGCAGAATGGTACTGGATGGATGGATGGATGGATAGATGGATAGATGGATAGATAGATCAATACATGCTCACATATTATGATATTATCAATACACACTGACATATTATTATGAATGTCTGGGCAGGTGGTTGATTGGGTGGGTGAATGTATGGATAGGCCCACCAGCAACTGGAGCAGAAAGACACTAGGTGCTTGATTAGTAGGTTAATCAGACACAACTGCTCTCAGTTGAAAAAAAAAAAACCCAGGTCCAGACTCAACAAAAACCGTGTCTGTCAAACATGGGATTACATTAGGATACATACATACAAAGTTGTGAATGTCACAGGTGGTGTGCCTTTATAACGCTAACTTGATAGCGTCAGAGTTCCTGCAGATTTTTCAGCCGTACATTCATGCCCCAAACGTCCCGTTCAATCTCATCCCAAAGGTCTCTGTTGGGTTGAGATCTGAAGATAAGTCACTGTCATGTTCCTGGAAACATCTTGAGACGATAACACTCTACCCTCCAGGAAATGTCTATTTGAAAAAGGGTAGATCGTGGCTACAAAGGGATGCATCTTGTCACCAACAATGTTTAGGTACGCTGTGTCATTCAAATGATGCTCAGTTATTAGCAAGGGGTCTAATGTGTGCCAAGAAAACATTCCCCACACCTTTACACCACCACCACCAACAGCCTGTACTATTGGCACAAGGTAGGATGGGACGTTACTGTTGTACTGAGCTGTTATTTGAATACGTGTGGTCTCCCTGTTCGCTTGGAACGACCTGAGCCTTGCTGTTCTCATCTGACCTCTGCCCACAGGACTGCTGATGACTGGATGTTTTTTGTTTATGCCACCATTCAGACTAGTGCCAAAATCCCAGTTTCTGGCACCAACAATTATATCAAAGCTGCTTACATCACGTGCCCTGCCCATTCTAACATTTAGTCGAACTACTTGTGCTTTATTTGTTTCTGATTTATTGAGGAATGAGTTTGCATAAACGGGGAGGTATACCTAATAAAGAGGATACAGAGTGTATATGTCTCATTAGTTATTGTGAATGTTGACCAAAATGGATAGCAGCTTCTATAGGCTTACACCGAAGTGTATACACTGTTCTAACATAGTGCATTAGCTTGCCTTTGTAATCAGAAAAAAATGTGGATGTTATGAGTGCTGTTAACAGTAGGAACCTATACATTATCGGGTAGCTGTTCTAATCTCAGCCAATTACAGTGTCGCAGCTACATTGCCCAGGTATTTAAAACACACTTATCTCACATTTCTAAACCATAGTATCTCTATTTATGTAAAAGGATGATACAGTAATACAGTTATCTCAGGCTGCTGCTAATTGAAAGCATTATTAAAGGTTGGTAGAGGTTTGGGTTGTGTAGTTACCTTGCCATGATGTAACTCCAAATATTGGCAAGAACTCTTCAATAGTTGTTCCGGAGAGTAAAACTTGATAATCCAAGATAGTGTTTATTTCTCTCCCCATAGACTTGCATTGCACAGAGAAACAGGTCTCAAAGTCACAATTTTAGCACACAAACAAACGTCAACAAAGCAGATCTGCCAATTTATAACATAACAAAACCAGACTCGGCGTTCTTTGGAAATAAATATGTGAACTTCGTATTGATTTCACTATTTGAATTAGGAAGAAGATCCATGACCGAATCAAAGTGTTTGATATTGCGCGTGTAAGAAATGACCTGATTGGTCCAAATGACCACAAGCTCTCCTGAACCAATAACAAACCGGTGATTCGGTCTTGGAAGTTACCTACAAGATCTTCTTCCTAATTAAAATAGTAAAATCAACACGAAGTTCACATTTTTATTTCCAAAAAACGCTGAGATATCGCGCCAATATTTGGAGTTACATTATTGCAAGGTAACTACACAACCCAAACCTCTACCAAACTGTATTGATGCTTTAAGAGATAGGAATGTACGTAACTCTATGTTGTATGGGTTGTCTGGAAAATGTCACCCTTTCCATTCACTGTAAGAAATGCAGAACAATCAGAATTACTATCTGAAATGTAAAACGACATCTGTCATATAATGGACATTTAGTAAATTTCTGAGAATGTTTAAAGTTATTTTTGTTTATTTTGAGTTTGTGACGGGGATAGGCTCCTTACCTTCCTGCCTTGTGGATGTAGCAGTCACTAATGTTAAACCATATTAGGTGTGCCGTAGCATTATTTATGATGATTGTTGTCTCCTACCATGTGTGTAATTCATTTTACAGTTGATGAGACCATGAGAGTCAACAGGAAACTGGCTTCTGCTAATGAAAAACAAGAAACAACCATCAACTCTCTAAAGCAGGTGTGTGAGAAAGTGTCCTAATTTTTGTTAACTTGAGGCGAGGAATGAATGTCATTTGTCGATCACATTTTATTCTGTAGGCAGCCTAACTAAGTGTCTTTTTTCTGAAAACAAGAAATATACAAAGATGTCATATAACACCGTTAGAATGTTTTAATGCCTTGTATAAGACATGGATGGCTTCAAATAATATATAATTCCCAAGCATTTGGCTTCTAAACGTGTTCCAATAGCCTTATGTTTGCTCCTGAATTTCGATGTGCACTCTTAAATCTTCAACTTCCCTACAGCCACAAGCCAAACACTAAGGAAGGCCACGTCATACAAAAAATAGTTATTTCATCAAAGGGAATTGGTATATGAAACCTAATGTTTGAATCTATGGTTCTTTCCCAGGAGTTGGAGGAGCTTAATAACAAGCTGATCAAGGCCAAGGTGTCGTCAGTTGGACATTGCGAGACCCATGGTCACTCAGCCAGAGAGCAACATGTACAGCAGCTGCACCTGAGACTAATCATGGTAAATGGATATCAGTAAATTGGAATAGAACTAGAATTTATCACCTCATCTGTTTCCTCTTTTTTGCCTCACATTCAGATTTTGGCTATTTAGGACAATGTTGCTGTAGCCTAGACTGCAATATACTAGCCATAGGCCCGTCAGCAAGTACAACTTTCATCCGCAATATTGCAATATGTGTATTTGTGCCAAAGTATAGTAATTTGTTCAGACCATCAATCACACAGCCAGAGATCAGCACATACAATATCCCACTACATAGATGCAATCTCAGTGACACTGGGATACCAAGTGTTCCTGAACTACTTCTGCCTGTGACCCAAATTGAGACAGGCTTCTTTAACTCATTTAAACATACTAGCACTCAGACATTGACCCATTATCAGATCCCAGTTGACAGAAACACTGTGTACAATGTAACCTCATTTATCTATCAGCAGTGACCGCTTAACACTAAAGATGGAGACAAAATACCACTTAAAGCCATATTTAACCAGGCAAATTGAATATGAACACATTCTTATTTACAGCAACGGCCTGAGGTAGTGGTCTCTGGGGACCGAGGGTTACATACTTCCACACACACGGTTTGGGGTTCGTTGTCTTGCTCAAGGGCACTTTGATGGTAATTGTTATAAAACATGATTTCCTCTATATTTCTCTCCCATTTTTAGGAAACTGAAATGAATAAGAAACTCAGGGATGAGAACGCTGCTGAACGAACAGGAAAGCGGGTGAGTTGGAAACTGATATATGGCACTATGCTGCCAGTAGCTTGACCTTGATGCAACACAATATTTCTCCAGTGGTGCTTTTTCTCTCTGTGATATACAGTAGGCTGTTTTGAAGGATGTTTTGCTGTGCAAATAAACCTAAACTAAATCAGGGCTGGTCATTTAGCAGTAACATTGTACACTCCCTCTCTCACACATTTTGTGTGTGTTTGTGTGTGTGTGTCCAGGAGGTGATGAGGTCTCTGCAGCATGCCCACCAGCTATTGTTGAGCCACACTCAGTTAGTAAGCAGAGTAGAGCTGGAGCTGCAGACACAAAGCGAGGAGTGCCAGGTCAGAGTCTTTTGTCTGTGCTGGTCTCAGGACGTACCAAAACTGTAACCCAGATTAATGCTGAACTCATAGCTGTTCATGTTATATAATAATATTAATAATAGATTACATTTTAAAGCGCCTTTGTCAGACTCAAGGACACTGTATATAAAATAAAATAGTACAAAAAGATAAAAGTCGAAGTCAGATCAGTAAGTACATTTTTGGGGGGAATGGTGGAAGAGCTCAGGCAACTGTAGGGAATTGTGTTCCCATGCCATGCTGTGGGAAGGCGAGTCTGAACAGATGGGTCTTGAGTCTGGTCTTGAATGTATTGAAAGTATCAGAACATCGGATGGCTGGTGAAAGGGTGTTCCACAGCTTGGGTGCAGCAGCAGAAAAGGCTCGGTCACCAAGTGTGCTTCGCCTGGTGCGGGGTATGACGAGGAGGTCAGTGTCGGAGGATTGGAGGTTACGTGCAGGGGTGTAGGGGTGGAGTAGATCAGTTAGGTAGGAAGGAGCCAGGCCATGGAGTGCCTTAAAGGTAAGGAGGAGGACCTTGAAGGAGATTCTGTATTTTATGGGGAGTCAGTGGAGTTTTTGCAAGGTGGGGGTGATGTGCTGCCAGGGTTTAGTGCGGGTGAGGATCCTGGCAGCTGAGTTTTGGACATATTGGCCTTGCTGAAAACACCAAGAAGGACTCCGTTACAATAATCCAGGCGGGAGGTGACAAATGCGTGTATTAATGTTTCAGCAGAGTGGGGGAGGATGGTTTTGAGATGGAAAAAGGCAGACCGGGTAACTGACTTTATGTGGGGTTCAAAGGAGAGGGTTGGGTCCAGCAAGACCCACAGGTTCCCAGGGGCAGATGGAGCAGCCGTCGATGGTGAGGACGAGGTTGCACATTTTTTGAAGGAGGG
>OMOT01077991.1:0-18364 GCA_900312575.1 Acanthochaenus luetkenii
TTTGTCAATCGATCGATAATCGTAGACAATAGAATCGCGATTCTGACATGAACCAATTTTTCCCACCACCTCTACTTTCAAGAATCAAAGACAGAATCGCTTCTGGTGCAGCAAAGCTTTGTTGTGCTCAATACCATGTCAACTACTTCAAACAGTCCCAACCCAGGTCCTCTGGACCCAGAGCCCTGCTGCTTTTCATTTCATTGTTTTGACGTTACGGCCTCGTAATAACAATACTGAACCAATACACATCATTATCTAAGCACTCACATCGATGATGGCTGCTGCACTGCTGTCCAGATGTTTGTACAGATCATTGAGCACCTCCCTCAGCTTCTTCGTGGTCTTCTTGTTGGGCTGCAGGAGCATGGCCTGGAAGTTCACTGGCAGGCCATATCTGGAGGAACACCACATGACATAACGCAGCATAAACGCACAGCACCACCAAGACCAACTATTTAACTGTTGTTACTGAATGCAAGCAAGCGGTGTCAAATAATGATCCTCAATTTTATGTGTGTGATATATATATAGGAATGAGCGCTAAAAATATTGATCACAGTACCTTAAAACAGACTCCACAAAGACCATTAGTGCTTTGATGTGGATCCATGCTATGAAAGCTTCACTGAAGTTCACTTTCAGCCACCGGACAAGCGGGCCCTACAGATGGGAAGCACATTTTAGGGTTAGAAGGCTATTCCTTAATCCTGCCCATCTATTTTGGATGTAGCCGTGTTAAGAGTAGTTGGCTCCAAGATCATTCACGCCCACAACCCCACTTCATTTCTGACCCTGGTTCTTATACACTGGAAATGAACCAGTCTCTGTGATTATACAAAAGACATAAGTTAACACTGCAGCCCTCACACACCTCTACATTTTCCCATCACTTACAAACTGCTTCTTCTTATCTGTGGAGAGCCGTGTCATCTCCTCTTTGTCTGCCTTCAACTCCTCTTCGTTGTACTGGAAGTCTCTCACTGTGAACCTATAAATAAGATGATGGGGGCAGAAATCAGCTTTATTAAAGCATGAACATTCCTGTCTTCACGTAGATATCTACTAGCTTTGTCGCAATACACGCAATATACATGCAATTAGCCACTTCAAATTGATACATTCAGTTAGAGCTATCTAGTTTTAGCAGTAGTCTAGCTCCTTTTGAAATAAAGCCGGTCTCTTTGAAACTGCTCCAACATCTGTTTCATGATTCATGCAGTAATGCCTCTTACTTGTTCTCTCTGGCCTTGTGCCTGAAGTCATCGATGGCCTTCCTGAACAGGGTCACACTGAACAGTCCACTATCACCATCTTCAAATAGCAGACTGACAGAAAAGAAAGGCAATTGTCATATTGCTGTTATGCCATTGGTAAACCATACAGTACATTAACCCCTATATATAGCAGGCCTACAAACATTTAATACAATTTAAGACAAATAAACGTAAAATCAAAATCATGTGAGAAAAATAGCCCACTAGAAAAGGTAAAAGCTTCAAATACAAAATCTTCCATGAAATCATTCTTACTGCCAATTTGTCATTTAGTTTAACTACAGCATATATGAAGAATAAATGGAGGAAATGGTGTCTGACGAATTGCAGCGTCTATTTCATCTATCGTTTTCTAATATGGCAGTCTTAATGACACAACTTACTTTGTGGATCGAGGCACCACCATCTCAGCGAGCGTTTCATATGTTTTCTGCCAGTCAGCGTATGCTGGCCTGAAAAGACAAAAGAGCAGCCGATACTAAGTTAGGATCCATCTCTTTTTCTTTATTCTACATTATGCGGCCACATTCTCTCTTCTGTCATGGTTTGCATCAAGGGAAAGCTCGTCATCGACAGGACAGTAATACTCACTTCTGCACAACTACAAGAAGAGTGATAAGGTACTCTGAGTCAAGTACAAAGTCTTCCTTCTTGACAATGTCTGCCAGGCTCCTGGTCAGCAGGCTCCCCCTGGTGGCACACAACAGTTTTGCAATAACACAACCATGACATGTTTACAAAGCAGAGTCGCTGTCAGTCTAACTTCTCAAGCCATGATGACAATGGTCATGGCCACCTAGTCGGTGAGCCTTGACGTGCTAGATAAACACAGGCCGTACAGAAACAAAAAGTATTAATGCACTGCAAATTCCTTCCAAAATGAGCTGAAAATTGGAACATGTGAACCTAGAAAACATGGACCTAGAAAATGACACTGCAAGGAGTCACATTTATTAACCATTACTTATCCAAGAGAGTTGACTATATGCACACAGTCTTGTTTACAGCAACTGTCTGAGAGACTAGTTTCAGGGGAAGGGAGTGTCACACATACACACATGTTGGAGCTGCCGGGTCACTTGGAGATGTTTGGGGTTATACATCTTGCTAATAGGTGGTTTAATGGTCGTTGTTGACGGTGGGGAGGATGCATTTTGTTCACTTTGAGAACTTGGATTTTCCAAAACGTTTCTGGGATTTGAAATGGCTACTTCATTCGAAAAATGCATAACTCAGCAAAACTGTACATGCGGTTTACTCACGCATTCTTCCTTTCTAGGTTCTGCAGGTTTCCCTTCAGGTTGTTATAAGCTGATGCTCTGGCCTTCAGGTCATTATCAATCTGTGTTACTTGCTATAAAAGATTAAAAGAGCAGCAGAGGGGGTTTAATGACAGTGACCCAGAAAATACAGTATAACATGACATTTAGTAGACACTTTTATCCAAAGCACCTTACATTAACATGAGGGCACATATGCTTAGCATGGGTGGCCCCGATGGGAAATGAAACCCTGCTCTGGTGGTATTACTAACCATTAAGCTATACAAACCACAATACAGGGAACATTATCTAAATATATATAAATACTAACACTGATTTCAAAATTGTTAATATGTTTCCTATCAATTGAGAGACATACCTTTGAGATGATTTCAGAGATGTTTTTAAGTGATTGTTTGATGGGATATTTTGCCATGTCCCATTGAAACCTTGTAATGTAGGTGACAAGATCAACTGAAAAAGGCAACAAAAGGCACATCATGCTATTGTTATCAGCTTAAGGTAAATTACTACAGTACATTAATACAGTGCTCTCAGGTACAATTAAAACATTATTATATGCCACTGATCCATTAATTAAATTGTTAGCTGGCTTTTTCAGTAAATATTGACAGCATATTTAGAACCACATCAATTAACACAATGTGGTGTGGTGTGGTGTACACACCCCTAGTGCCAGAAAAAGGTGAACTTAAATATGAGACTCGCAAATTCATTCATTCGATTAATTGTCAGCATAATTGATAGAATAATTGTCAACTACAGTGCTCACACAGATGAGGTACAGACGAGTGATACAGATTACAGCTGATTTAGACTCAGTAAATATAAAGTACATCATATAAATGGCACGTTTTTTATTGGGATGATGCTTGAAGATTTAGCACATGCAGCGTTGCGCATGGAGGGAGCGCGTTTTCAAGGACTGCATCTTTGGAGAAGCCAACAAAGCACCAATGCCTCCTCATGCACACTCAAGTCCTTTCCACTCTGTGGCTCTGATGTCCCTTTTGGCTTTAATTCATTTTTTAAGCCGTTTCTTTAAGATCAAAACATTTATTTTTTACTTCTCCCACAGTTCTCATCAGGTGACACTGCATTGGCTATATGTGTCACCTGACCCCATGCCATATCCTTCTTCTTCTTGAACAAACCACTTGTGAAAGTGCCAAATAATATATGCATGCTTGATAAATACAAATGTTATTGTACGTACTGGCAGTTATTACACACAGATTTAGAACTTGTTCTACGCACATTTAGATAAATGAGGATCCTGGATTTGTTGGTACTAAATAAACTACTGGCATTGTGTTGTAACCGTCATTGTACCTCCATTGGCCAGCAGGTTCTCCTGTACTTTGTCTCGACTGTCCTCCAGCAAGTCGGCCATGTACTGAGCCACCTTCTTCACCACACTGTGAACAGCCAGGAGACATCAAAACATACCGTGCCAACACAAACTGTGTGCACACACACACGTGCAAACAGACACACACACACTGAACAGCCAGGGAGCCAGTACTAACCACAAACACACATGCATGAAACACAGTCATTCATAGCCGGTGCAAACCCCACACACATCAATGCATGTATGGACACATGCATGCCTCACATGACCCCTCCCCCATTCAACACACACACATCAAAAGGATTCACATAATCCTGTTAAAGCAATTTATGATATAGCATACTTTCATAGTTCCACACTTTCACCACACTGTTCAGCACATCAAAGCAGAACTGTGTCTACAGTAGCCAAGCAAAGGAGAGACTGAGACATATTTGATGTTTTGTCCAAGTCACATTTCATGCCTAAAAATGTTAGTTCATAAGGAGGCATATCTGCCACTATAAAAGTGCAACTTATACTAGTTTGCTTTATATCTAAAATATCTCTTCACTGGTCACATAATGGACAACTAGCTAAATCAATGAAATAGCATTACTCAAAATGATCAATACAGATATTAGTGGATTCAGTCATTTAAGTATTCTGCTTATCCAGATATTTTGGACAGAAACTTTCAAAAAGGTACTTGACTTAAGATGGGCTGTGAAACCGTGTTGTAAAGTCGCCCTTTCTCACAGTCTCTGAAATGTCCACAGAGGAAGCGAAGCAGGGCTCAGTCAGTCTGGACGTGAACTTTTCCAAAACACTATAAATAACTTTGTCAAACACACTAGCAGCACATAAATCATCAGGCGTAAATATGACAAAGAAAGAGCTGCTTCTGTGTCACCCAACTGCAAATTGCTAACTTTAGTCTGTGAGCCAGCTAGCATCAGGCCCGTGTGAAATTCCTCATTGTAACAAGGTATGGGGAAGGGATTAGGGAACGCTCTACATCAGGGAATCAAGAGGACTGCACAGGTTAGAGGAGAATAACACATCTATAAAAGCATATTTTATAGGAGGCCGGAGGCCTAATAGTGTGGTAATAACAACGGTCAGTCCTAGTTGCAGGGTATCATACCTTTCAACAAAGGAATCTAGTTTGGCCAGTTCATCAGACAGCCCGACCAAGACATCTAGTGTCCCCACCTATTTTTGGACACAAAAGCAAAACGAGACATCAGCACATCATCACTTTTGAGTCATAAATCCTGAGATTTGGGTCTTTTTGAACTGGGGTTATGTTTACACAGTGACATCTGGGGTTCAATCAGCCTGCAGTGACATCCAGGGGCCCTATGTGCTTAGGATGGCGCCTCTTTTGTCCAGAGCCCTTCATGCATTTCTAACAGTTCCAGGAGAGCATGACAGACCCATGTGGCAACACGGTCAGTGGGGTTGGTTCACCTTGCAGCATAAAGAAATACCAAACCAGCGTAGCTGAGCTACTCTATGGATGAAAGCTTCACCAAACCAACATATCCCCATGCAGGCGATGGCTTTGTTTAAAGACTGCTTCCCATTCACACAATCAGCTTGTTCTTGACAGAGGATACATCAAGGTGAGTCTACTTGATCACAATAGTCGCCTATTTTTAAATCTAAAACCAACATCTGATTTTGTTTCTAAAATTGTATGGAAAAATCATTACTGCCACAATGTGAATACTTTACTTAAAGTGCAATATCCATAGAATCTTGGATTGCATGCATAATATCAAAGTAACGACTGTATTGATTGATACCTAGTCATGGGAGAGAAAGTATGGAAACATTAGCAGAGAACCGCATAATTGCTAACCTTGAGGTCTGGGATGTTGAACTTGTGGTTGGTGGCCAGGTTGTTGGTACGGGTGGTGGCCACCATCATTTTGTCCCATGTTTGCTGGCAAGTCTTCTCTCCAGGCGCAGAGATCAACCAAAACTCTGTCATGTTTACAGCAGGCCTCTGACAACTGGTCTAACTGGAGAAAACTGAGAGGAGAACATCATTTAGTGTCTAGTGTCTCCGGATTGTTAAAGAGACTAATGAGATTATGTTAATGTTATCCCATCATCCCTATCATCGGTAGCACTGCTATGGCTAAAACCAATGGTTGAGATGAAAGTGTCCTGACACTGTTAATCATGAAGCAATCAACAGTAGCAGTAACGTTAGTTCATTCAGTGGCTCGTGTTTGACCAACACTGCATATATTCATTCCTTGACAGCTAACGTGAGAAATCCATAGATACGGATTAAATGGTACTGTACGCAAATCAAAGATGGCAACAAAAATAAATAAAAAATAAACGCTAGCTAAATAACAACCAGCAGGGATTAGCGAACGTTAGCTAGTTAGCTTTGCTAGCAGCAACAACGACAACATCGGGGTGGTTATTGTTACTTGTTATTATATACTCACCTGAGTATGAAAAACGTGACCGTTATCAGCAAAACTATACTGTATCGCGTTTCTATTGCTTGCTAATTGTTATAGTTGCCATTCAGCACAGTTCGTGAGGTCTCCTGACCGCAGCATCAGAGTCAGCTGACCTGCTAGAGGAACCGGAAGCCCTCTCACACTCTGCTCCCCGAGAACACTGATTAGCGGCCTCAGCTGGTGGGCCGTGCGTACTGCAGAGCAAATAACTACTGTAACGAGACTGTGGTTCTGTGTTGGTAGGGCAGTTCTCTCCATCTCTTCGAGGTCAGAGTGCAGGGTCAACTACAGAACAACAGAAACCCAGTATCAGGCTGGAGGAGCAACATAGTAAATGGTTACATCGCGTCAAAACAGTGTATTACTACATAGCTCAGTGACTCATGAATAAGGACTTCAGTTTGCATCATTGGGCGACCAGGTAATGTTCAAGTTAATATTTATATAGCATGTCTCAAAGGACTTTACAGAGAATGAGCCCAACAAGATCTAACTGTTCAACAGAGCCCAAGACACACCAATATGTAGCAGGACATAGCAAGTCTAACTATTATAAAACGCCTAAACTACCCGGCACCATTGTACAATCCATTTCAGGGACACTGTCATTTGAGTGAGGCAACATTTTTCCATTCTCGATATGGACTTTCTGTTCACTTCCTGAATGAAGAGATGTGATAAGACCCCTATCCTGGACTTGAATGTCAGTCCGTTGTTTTATGTACATTCCAAACCCATTATTGCCATATCAATAAAAGAGACAGATAATCTTGGATGCCCAGTCAGCAGCATTTGAGACATTTGAGTAGCTGAATTTGGAAAAGCTGGGTCGAGGTTTCCTGACTCTGGGTGTCTCCTACACAGAATTTGAGGAAAACGCCCCCAAAAGGATATGTTTATAGTTCGGTGGGTCTGGGGTTCATTGTTTGGGACACAATGCTTGGTCTGGCTGGAGCCAACCCCAGACTTCAAACGGCAGGGTGAGTTTGCCCATGTCTGGCCACGGGCCAGTCTGCTGGGAGGTTATCAGGACACGCGCACAGCCCATAATCAGTCACTTTGCAGGGAGCAGACTACTGCTGGGAGTCTAGTGCGCTATTTGTTTAAAGTCAAAAGGACAGCAAATACTTGCTTTCATTCATATTTCCCATAGAATATAGCAATAAATAACAAGTGGTATGATTTAATATTTTGTGAGATTTGGATGCCACCCCCTTTCATCCACCCCATTCAAAACGACCCCATTGAACTCCCTTATAGCGCTCTGAAAACAGCCATTGAACTCCCTTATAGCACTCTGAAAACAGCCATTGAACTCCCTTATAGCACTCTGAAAACAGCCATTGAGAGTCCCTTGCAAAAAATAACAGCTTCACACTGTACATGTCCATTCTTCAAGATTGTGAGTTTATGGTTACAGCTGGAAGCCTGAAATTGTTGAAGTATAAAAGTAGAAAACGTTATAGCTCATACATCTTGCAACTGTAGGAATGGGCATGCTGCAGTCACCTTTCCTCTTCCTCTGTTTCTTTAGAAAATTGCGGCTGCACCCTCTTCTTCACATACCGGACAATGAAGCACTCACTTTGTTGTTAAATCCCTCATGTGCATTCCGAGGTTTGAGATCTCACAAAATGCTTTGCATACACTGTCTCACTGCACATATCACATGCTTGAACTTTAAACTAGCAGAGCTTAGTTCACCAGGGCTCAGGTAACCTATTGATTCCAAAGATGCACACATGCACACATACATATACATATACATATACATATACACACACACACATACAGTATACATATGTGCGCACACAAATGCATGTCTGCATGCACACACACTCAAGGTGTTGTTTGACACAATTTACTTGTAGAATGGCTTACAAAGCATAAGAAAACCCTAAACACAAAATGCTGCAGCCATTTGATTTAATTTATGTGATCTTCCAGAAGGTCAGATTTCCTAACGAACAATGCAGTACATTTATAATGATCTCAGCTACTGACCTAGAGTAATGTTATCAGCCTGTCATCATTCATTTGACTGTAATCACTCTTGGCAGAAAGGAAATGAAGGGTTAATGTTGGAACATTTTTGAGATTGTGTTATTGTTTGAGTCTCATATTGGATGTTGCTGTATCTCTTGACCGCTTTGATACTATTGTTACGATGACATATCCTGGGAAAGCCCAGAGAAAAACATCGCTCACTTTAGGTGGCATGTTATAGAGACAAAGTGGAGCCGTTTTATCCACTTGAATAATTTGGGAGTGTGTTGAGGAAGATTGTATATATTTTTGATAACTAGGTATGCAACAAATGATTAGAAAATACATTCAGCAGCATTCTTGGGAAATCATTTTCACACCAGGTCTTTTAAGGAGTTTGATTTTGCATATTTGTTATATTCCTAGAGCCAATTGCTTTATCTAAGCCTGCTTAACATTCAGCTCAGTCTGAGGAAAAGTTTGTTTGGAGTTCCTTTTACTTAGCAACATTCTTTGGCGACTGCAAAAGAGCTGAGACACTAGGGTACAACTGCTCAGTGCATTAACAACAAGAACAACACTAAGACCCATTGCATAATGCAGTCTAATCCATGGTGGGCGTATAGTCACACCTCTCCATTACAACACAACTGAAATTACGTCAAATATGGGTGAATGACATTATTTCAATATGGATAGATACACCTATGGATGTTTTCTTATCTGATGGATGATTTGTGTTTGTGTGCATGTATTTATATGTGTATATACACACAAACACATATATATATATTGTGTGTGTACATATATAGAGGGTGATCCTAGATGTTGTTTGAGGTGTATGGCATTGTAATGTTTTACAGTTTTCATTATTTCATCTTTTTATTGTGGGGGTGTGTTGTTTGATTCCTTGTTGTCTGGAGACTTTTGGTCAGTTAGGGTTAATCGTACCATATCTCAAGGCCTTACTGAGGCTGTGTGTTGATGTTTGCAATGTTTGCAAATGACAATTCCTGCTGCACAATGCAGCCACTGGAGAATTTGCCCTCACAGTGGGTGGTACACATGTCTGGCCGTCGCATACCCAGTGGCTGTGGTAGCTATTATGATCTGAACAATGGAAATCAAACATTGTGCTTTACTGGAAGCCACTTTAGATCCTATGTGTGATTAGACTCACATATACATACTCATTTACAGTAGGAGCGCACAGGCACAAAACTCGGAACAGCTTTTGTGTTGCGGTCCAAGGGAAAGACGTTGCCTCTCCAGCCTTTACAATGGGCTATAAGCAATGGTTTTGGGAGTAAAAACAAACGTTACTATTGTGTATTTCTTCCCTTAGGAGTGCCCATAGCTCTTCTGATGATGTGAGGGATTTTACAGTTACCTTCATGCACAGCCTCATATGAACGGTCTCGTACTATATGCATTTATGGACTGGGCACTATTTTGCACATGTAACATTTTCATACAGTCTGCTTGGTTCACAGTGTTCATGAAGTAGAACTTCAATTATTGAAATCTTAAGGGTAATTTGAATAGCATAGATTTGAGAGCTATGTATCCACAACTGACCTATTTAGTTGGTAAAGCACAACATGTTATATGCATTATTGTACTATGGTCCAGACAAAATGTGGGGTCAGTCATGGTGGTAACGGTTTAGATGATCTTGCATGGTTCTCTTAAAGACTAATCATTTGGCATATGATCACTATGGCAAACACTGGGCTTATGGATGCTCTTGGTGTTGTAAAAAATCTTGTTATATTGAACCATGTGCAAAAATGTTGTTTTGCTTTAGACTCATCAGAATCCTACAGAACTCCTCATTATGCATGGCATTACCTAAATGGAATGACCTAAAAAAAAAACGTGACTGATTTCTTATAACTTCTTTTTAATAACATTTTATAAATGTACAAACAGTTTAGTTTCACAAATACAGAGAAATCGTCTGTGAGATCTGTGAGAACCTAGAACCCATCAGAAATACAAATAGGATACTGTGATTATAAGGTGGTTGCAGTATCATACAAATTCTAGTGAATTGATCTCCACAGTTTTTAATCAATGTGTGGACTGGATCTCTGATTATTATCATTTTATAAATATCTTTTAATAACAGACACTTTCTGTCTATAGTACTGGAAAAACCTGTCTTGTTTTGCAAGCAGTTACATAATGATTTGAATTTGTACACAGGTATGAGGACTTTTTAGGACTCACCACCGAGGCCAAATGATGTCACTATCGATATGAAGTCACATCAAGCCTAAAAATAAAATACTTCCCCTCTGTGACTGTAGCTAACAGAAGCGGAGCTTTCCTTGGCGCCCTCCTCCTCCAATGTCAAGGAGGGAGACATGCAAATTTATCTCAGTAAAAAAACATCTTCCCCAGACCCTGTGTCTTCAGAAGCAGGCACAACTTCACAACCTCACAACAACAAGGGCAAAGGACAGGGAAGTCCAGTTTGAGCTCGAATTTGAGGATAAATGCATGCAACCCATTCTCTTCTCAAGAGATTGGTGCTTGAATCTAGAAGAAACTAGAAGATTCTATGAACATTATTGGACAATATTTTGTCCTTATTACAGAGCCATGGGAAATGCAATGAAGACATAACCCAGGTAATTCATTGAAAATTCGATACTTCAAATTTAGGCCTATTGAATGGTTATTTTTGATACCGTTTGTAATCAAGCAAGATGTATTCAGCCTGGAATATAATTTGCAGTTGTACAGTTGTGAAAATGATGTGGGACAAATTTTTTTTTTCAAGAATACATACTCAGACAGCCATCTCCTACACAACTAATTACACGTCTACGATTTATACAGATATTTTTGCAAAATATTAGTAGTAGTAGTAGCACTACTGGTAGTAGTACTTGTAGTAGCATTATTTTATTTATTTAGTATTATATTTTGTCATGAATTGTATTAGTATTATTTTATAATTGTATTATCGTGCAAAGAGCCGCTCAATAGTTGAATAAATACTGAACATTGTTAGAAGGGCGGATAACACCACTCGGATCCAAACCGAGCTCGCTCTCTGTCTTTGACAGCTCTAAACCCCGCCCATCTCAGCTGTGTCAAGCTAGCCATATATAGACAGAGTAGGACCGGAAAATAGGTGTATAAACATTCATGCTAAATTCATTTTTTCTGTGAAAAGGATATTTTTTTGGGGGGAAAAACAACAATTGTTTCTTACATTTACTGTATAAAACTCCTTCTGTACATTTATATTATTTCCACTTTGGTACTTTGCATTAAAGTTACTCAATACGCAATATGTTCGTTAATCCTGATTTTCTTTTGACAGTTTAACCGGAAATTACTGTTAACATTAATGGTAATTACATTTTTGCTGTGAAAATGATATTTATTTGGTGGAAAACAACAATTGTTTCTTACATTTACTGTATAAAACTCCCTCTGTATATTTATATTATGTTCACTTTGGTACTTTGCATTACTCAATACGCAATATGTTCGTTAATCGTGGTTTTCTTTTGATAGTTATAACCGGAAATGACTGTACAATTTGGCAAGCTTGACACTAGTGTCTGTCTGTCTGTCCGCCTCCCCACCGCGGCTCGACCTCCACACTGTTTGTTCGTGTGAAATGCAGCGTAGCTCGCACCGACGAAACCACCGATAAATCGACCAGCACGTCCATGGCCGCTATTCTTTCCTCTTTTAGTAAGCCCATTACTCTTTAAAAATTCCGCCCAAAAAGGAAAAGCGATCTATCCCCACCTTTGGGTTTTCCTCATACGTAAGTAACGACGTTGTTAGCATGTTGCTAAACTAACCGGCTAGTTTGCGGGCAAGCCTATAAATGATAGACATAAGAGTTATATTAGCATCATTATTGATTTGGGAAATGACTAGCGGATTCTTGAATAACAACGACATTGTTGAATATCTCTCTTGTAGGTAGTTAATACGTTACAAGTTAAGCATCGCTACCTAACCTCATATAACATGGCAAGCTAGGTTAGTCTAACATTAGCCAGGACTGTTTACGTTATTTTTTGAAATGACAACTCGGCTGGGTATTTCGCAAGCCATACTCTGCTTGGTAACAGAAAGTATGGGTTGTTGACTAACGTTAGATGTTGGCGTTGTTAGCTTTGTCTTCAGGTTTCAACGGGTGTGAATTCGCATTTGAACCTATTACCACATTCAACTGCTTGTCGTCATTGTAACCCTTTTTCTTCTATGATGTTTTAAAATGTGACTTTGATGTTGCACCTGCCACACACCCATCAGGACAAAGGAAGAGTTGAACACGTGTGAATGTGGAAACAAGTGGACCCCTCGTCAGGGTGTTTTCTCTGTCACTGCCTGGTTTCAGTGTGCCCTGTTCCCGTCCGTCTCTGCAGGTGTACAACTATCCAGAGGGTCTAGGGGCGGCTCTCTTCCGAGAGCCGTTTGACTTCAACGCCGAGCCACCTCGGGATCCTAGCTGATAGTGGAGGAGTTCCATCCCAGGACTCGTCCACGTGAGTAGCTGAGATGAGGGGTAAAGTTAAGAATGAATGTGTCCTCTTTCATTACAGGAGTCCGTGTATGCCCAAATAACTATGCAGCCAGATCCCTGTTTTCTTTAGCATTTGTGTATCTGCTCATTTGTATACATGCGTTGGGACAAATTGTTCCACAGAAATGGGTGACAGGAGGAATACATGGGTGGATTAATAAGCTGCGTCCCAGATAAATCACAAACAGTCTGTAGTTATTTCAGATCTAGCATTGCTGATCTATTTTCAACACTTCTATTTCAATAACAGCACGTGGTGTTCTCGGCTACTTTTATCTGAAGTATTTTGTCACTTGCTCTGATTTTGTTGCAGTAACAGAGGGCACAATTATATTTATAGATATTTATCCTGCTAATGTGTACCATAGTTATTGTTGCAGTGTTGTGTTTTGTGGATATCATTTATTAACTACAGGTTAAAGAATGTAATATTGAAAGAAAGCAGCATTATATAAATTTCTTTCTACTTCAAGTCAGAAATTACTGCCAAGAAATATGATTTGGATTAAAATGCAACTGACAAATACACTGTGGAAATACACTGTAACATTGTCATATTTGATGATCAACCTAGCAAGGTCTACTGTCTTTATATATAGGCCTATTACCTCCCCCTAGTTTATAAAAGAGAAAAAGAGACCTATTCCCTAATTTCTACTTATAATACACAAAATAAAAAATCTTGTAGAATAGAGAGAGAGAGAGAGGAGTATGTGAAGATGATGGACGATAACAAAGTTATCAGCAAAGTGTAAAAGTACAGGGAGTTGTATGACCGTTGGGCCCAATTTAAGTCTAGTCTAGACCCCTTTCACGGCAGTAATCCCTGCCATGTCACAATAGTCTACCACGCAACAGGGTAGGCTAGGTAGTCTGTCTACGCACATTGTTAGTCTCCCCATTGGACGTCCCAAAAATACAGTCATTTCACATCTGGGCCAGACCAGACCACTGTGCCCCTCTGACACATTGTGTAACATTATCGAAAGTGGAGTTGTGACACTGGTGCCGCCAGTATTGTACCCTGGTTAATGCCATCAAAAGGAACCTTTAGGGGTCACCATGGTGATTGTTGGGAGTAATTGATGGTAAAGTAAACGAACCCTTTGCCCCAGTCAGTGTTTTCACAGTGGCTGTTCAGATGAATAGGCCTCTTCCGTGACGCTGTCCCGTAACGCGGCATCCATTCAGTGCTGTGATTGGCTGCTCACAGAAAATGGCTTGTTTCATTTGACCAGAAAGGTTTAACATTTAGGCTACAGCTAATGAATATTCTAGAAAAGAGTTTGAGAATTACAGTGAATATGCATCATCCTAATTGGGTTGAATTGTTTTGCCTCTTGAACCTTGTCGGATGTCTTATGTTGACTTTTCTCTTGTTCCTGTACAGTTTGTTACATAAGTCTAGGACCCCAGGCGCTCCAGAGGGTGACCACTTCGGACTAGCCATATTCTTTATGCCTGTCGGATTAGCAGAGAACGGTTGAGAGGATGAAAGGAATCGCTGATGAACCACAGTATTCCATTGGCCTGCTGGAGGGAGGCATGGCCCTCAGCGACGTGATTGATAATCACATTTATGAACAAACCCTGGTAATGAACCTCACTGTTACAACATTTACATTTAGCACTTGTAAATATGTATTTCTTGCTGTCTTAGAATTGTCTCAACCATTCACTTGTTGCATGTGATAGTTAATTACATCTGGTAACTAGAGCTGGGTTTTTTTAATCGATTTTACAATTCAAATCGATCTTCATTTGAATGATCCGATATTGATTCATTAAATCCAGAGATCAATCTTTTAATATATGCTTTTTGGATGCGTGAAGCTTTAACCCCATTAGTCTCTTGTGGCCTTTGGTTCTTCACGCAACAAGGCCTGAGGCCACTTCACAGGTTTACTTTCCGCCGCATGTGTCTCCGCCATGTTTGTTTACAAGCACGGCAACAAACAAGTATAAAGTCACCAAAGCCACAAAGAATATAGATCTTGAGAGAGTTACAGTAATACAGAGATGTGTGTAGAGTAGACCGGGATACGGACTGAGAGAGAGTTAACGTGTTGTGACAAGTTACCAAGTGTTTCAATAAAAGCCATTGTTCGGATAAAAGCCTCCATCATCATTTTACAGTAACCATCTGCTGATGATGCGGCTAAATTAGACTATCCACTAGGGATGGGCGGCTCGAAACTGGTATCGATACTCCGATACTCGCATACTACTCATTTGGTATATCGACTCCTTTTGAAAAGTATTGATTTCAAAGTTATTTTTAATCCAAAATGCGTCACTCTGAGAATCTCTTTCATATCCAAGCAAAATTGGTATTGTAACTGAAATATCCCTAACCGAATAGATATTGAATCAAATCAATTTGGGAAATCAGTGGGGATACCCACCCAGCCCTACTGGTAATGTTTGTGTGATGTTGTAACCTGCACTAACATTTTGGCTCGAACATGCTTTCATTATGTAGTTGATTATATATTATTTATGTTGTTTTTGCTAAGCAAGTTTTCTTTAACTCGCTTGTATGCCGTGTATGTTTTCTTCTTCTTCCTCAGGCTGAGAAGTGTGCATTCTTTGTAGCAGACCTGGGAGTTATAATGAGACAGCATGTTCGCTGGCGAACCCACATGGCCCAGATTCGGCCCTACTACGCTGTCAGATGCAACAGCAGCCCGGCTGTTATCGACGTTCTTGCTGCCCTTGGCACTGGATTCATATGTACCAACAAGGTACCTCACTGCAAGGCTTCCACCGCCATGTGTGACCACTTTTCTAACTTCAGGCTTCTCCACAGTTTAAGCAAGTCATACGTCTCAAGAAAATGGCATTAGTCATACAATTCTGAATGTAACTGATTTGGTTTGTTGGGTGTTATAGTATACTAGTAATGTATACTGTAGCACTGTTACACTGCTCTGAAAACCAGGGCTTGTAAAGTAACAATTGATATTATTAGGTGCTCAGGATCACCTCTATAAGAGCTGAGCTCTGTGTGTTTATTGATTCATTTGTTATTTCGTGGTTAATGGTTTTTGTAATGTGGAGTGCTTAGGGTAATTACAGTATGCACTGTTTAGGCCAAGCAGAGCCCAAGGAGCCCTGCATAAGGGAAATACAGTGTGTGCTCGTACACCAGGCAGTACAGTAGAAGGCAAACAAGTATGAGTCAGCTCTATGTTGGTGCGCTGTATATCCACATACCAGGAAGTAGCTCAGTGATTTTCTCTACTGTAGTGGCTAAGTCAACAATTCTCTTAGTCACAACACTGTGCTACCACAGCACTTTGGCGTTAACGGGTGGAGTTTTTAGTCAACGTAGTTTCACTCGCGTCAATCATGCCCCCCACCCCTCCACCTGAGCACATAGAAAGCACTTGCACACTCGTTTGGATTAGTATTACAAAAATTATTTTGTCCATAGGGAACTATGTGGGATGGACATGGTATGATGAAATGTCTGTCCACTACTCCTTCATACTGTACCTTAATTGAATATTGCTCTGTCTTTGTCCCTCTTTTGTTTCAGTCTGAACTAGAGCTGGTGCAGAGCCATGGTATTCCCTCTGAAGACATAGTCTACAGTGGTGTTTGCAAACAGCTCTCCCAGATTAAATATGCTGCTAAAAATGGCATTGACCTCCTGGTGTGTGATAACGAAGCAGAGCTACGCAAGATTGCTCGCTGCCACCCCAGTGCCAAGTAGGTGCTCCTTAAGTTCTTTGCCTTTTTTGCTCATTCTCACTATCATACACCTATTTAATTTTTTAATTTGTAATTATTATATCCAAATTTAATTACTTTTACTTCCTGGAAAACTGAAAATCTTTTATGGTGACTTTGTTGTGTACCAGGAGGCGAACATAAAAACTGCAACACATAAAACCATCACAGATTTTTGCCCCTCCCATCAAGTAAAACTGCCTCTCTCCTTAACTGATATCCCATTGGTTTACACTTTTGAATGATCCCTCTTTGCATTTTGTCCCACCCCAATATCCTGTTTCAACAGGAAATACGTCACATTAAGAAAACAATATACGCTCAAAGTGGCAATTTATTGGGACTTTAATGTTAGAAAAGTCCTAGTCCCATTAAAGTTGCAAGTTTAGCTTGTAATTGGCTATGCAAATATAGTCACTTGTTATGATTAGTTATTAGTTGGTTACTATCTTTCTATTGCAGATATTCTGTCCTACCCTTTGTCACAATAGAGGTTGTCAACAACAAAAAGGCTTGTCACAAAATATTGTATCCAACCTTTTCCAAACTCAAGCCTCCGGTCTCAGATGTTCTGTGATTTAATGTGCTGGCGTGTCTTACAGCTACATTCTCATTTTGTATCTTTTCACCTTTAACTCATCTGGTTTCACTCTTCTCAACAAACCAGTAACCAGTCCTTTACCTCCTATCTGTTGACCCAGGCTGCTGATCCAGGTGTCAACAGAAGTGTCCAGCCAGGAAGAGGAGATGAGCATGACATTCGGCTGTTCCCTAAAGAACTGCAGGCATCTGCTGGAGAGTGCTAAGGAGCTGGGTGTACAGGTGGTGGGGGTCAGGTGAGGCCTGCAGAAATGCACTGTAGCTGGTTATAAAGAGATTTGAGGTAGAGCAAATACAGATTGTGTACAATCCCACAGCGATGATATATAGACCTAATTAATAAGCAGTTTATTTGAATGTGATCAGACTTCTGCTCCCTAGTTCATCAGCTGTTTTCTTGTCTGTGGAGAATACAGTAATGTTTGGCTACTTGGCTTGCTAGTAGGGCTGTGCGATATGGACAAAATCCTCTCACGATATGGGTAATTTCATATCACGATAACGATGTATATCACGATATAGTAAATTTTATGAAGAATTTGTCTATACAAAATAACCACATGCCTCTAAGGCTGAGTATCGCCACTGATTCCCTGCATCTATTCGATTCTGATTCACTAGGTCCCGATTCGATTGTCAATTCTCGATTACATTTTCAATTCTCGTTTGATTCAATATCTGTTCGGTTACATTACATTACATTACAGCATTTAGGAGACGCTTTTATCCAAAGCGACTTACATGTCATACCGTTGGTGGAGGCAGCCATGCAAGGTACCAACCTGCTCAACGGGAGCAATTTGGGGTTAGGTGTCTTGCTCAAGGACACTACAACAGATTTTTTCCCGGGAGGAGCTGGGCTCGAACCGCCGACCTTGCAGTTGCGGGGCGGGAACTCTACCTCCTGAGCTACTGCCGCCCATCACACCATGCACCACACTACACACAAACACATATATTTAGGTTAGGGATATTTCAGTTACAATACAATTTTTGCCTGGATATGAAAGAGATTCTCTGAGAACTAATGCTGTAAATTGTACAAGGGACCCTCTAACCTGGTGCATTATTAAAAAATATTACTGTTTATATTATGAATA
>OMOT01077995.1:0-23870 GCA_900312575.1 Acanthochaenus luetkenii
TGCTCCCATAATGTGCTTCCTCCTCTTTCTCTCTGAAATTCCACAGGTGGGTTGTCACTCTGTATGCCACCGCACCGTGAGCAGGGTTAGGTTGTGACTGTTGGAGGCAGGGATGTGTCTGTGAGGGGGTTGGGGATCATGCATCTCTCTATGCAGAACCACACGAAGCTCTTCCTGCAGATCACCAACAGGGAGAAATCACGCTGTTTTGCGCAAATGTCAAATGCAGGACATCGTATTCTTGACCCTTTCTACTCTTGTGACCCTTGGCGGGATAGCGTGACCTTTACCCGGATTGCTTGATGCTGTATTGTTTTGCCAGGCTCTGAATTTGTCCTTGTGGATAATTAGCTGTATCAGCTAATTGTGGAACTCAGACATGCACAGGCCTGTCATTAGCAGCTGCAGTGCTCTTTGATGTCTCACCCACAAGTAGCACATAAAGCCTTGCTCTCTCACACATGCTAATTCCAAGTTTAGCCATAAAAGTGTTTAATGAGTTTGCAAACGTTTAAAGTCAGTTCCAACATCTGGTCCAGCTCCGAACCGGACAGGTGATACCGCTGTGGGAACTCAAGGGTTTAGTTTACCATTGAAACAGGGAGATAAAAAAACAAAATGTTACAGAGTGATTGGATGATGCAAAATCTGTCACATTTACACACTGAACGTCTGGCCTTGTTGACTGCCTCTGATGCTTTTCTTTGGTTTTTCATCTTCTGACCCTAACGATTGATGAAAGTGTACCGTGCAATGCTTCATCCTTGGCGCAGCACTCATATCCAGAGCCACACCTTCAAAAGAGTTTGTGTACCTCAAAGTCCCAACATGATGATTTGCGAACTGCAAAGGAAATTGCTTTCAGATGAGAAGGAAGCCTGCAGTTAAACACTGTAGTTCAGCCGAACAATACAATTCTGTGATTACTTTGCCAGACTTTCAGTTGTGCACGTGACTGTACCAGTTCAAGTTCTATTTATTTATAGGCATAGTACACTTAAAAACATTGAACGTTGACCAGGGTGCTGTACAAATCAAGCTAAAGAGTAGAGATGGGTTTTGAGGCGAGAGGCCCAGTAGTGGGGGCGAGTCTGGTGCTAGGGGGGAGGCTGCTCCAGATCGTAAAAGCGCGATCACCGTCACGCTTTAGCCTAGACTGTGGAATAGCCAATAGCTTTTGGTCAGATGACCTGAGAGACCTGCAGGACACCTGGGGTTGCAGGAGATCGGAGATATATAAAGGGGCTAAACCATTTAGGGCCTTGAAAACAAACACTGAAACCAGTGATGAGAGGCCAGGACAGGGGGAATACGTTCCAGTGAGAAGCCTCGCAGCAGCATTAGTTTACTTTAAATAGTCAATATGATTAATATGAATAGCGTTATTTTTTAGTTTTAGATAATACTGAGGGGAAAGGACAATGGTTGAACCCAGTCTATATGATACAAATATCAAAAGTATCTTGGATAATGATATACGGCTGGGGGATACAGGGATAATAAGAAGGAATATAGGCATGGAAAGGAAATTGCGGATTAGATAACAATGTCAAATACAGTCCAAAGACAAGTTAAGTTATATATACTACTGTCAAACTTGAAGCGACACTTAAGTCAACTCAAGTTTATTTATATAGCCCTTTACCACACGCATGTCTCAAAGTTACCCCATGGTATTTGTTTCCAATTTTTTTTTATGGCATACCCTTATTCTTATCATGGCTGAGGTACTCACTGATGTCACCTTTCAGCAGACACTGCTCTTTTTGGAGCAGGTGTTTCTCTATAGCCCTGAAATTACGAGTTACATGCCATGAAATATGATGCAATGATAAGAGGACTGTTTACTGAATCAGAATCAGAATTGGTTTTTAATGTCCAAGTATCTTTGCACATACAAGGAATTTTTCTTGGTATAGTTGCTCACATAGACACATCTAAGGTAAAAAGGTAAGTATAATACAGTAATAAAAAATTGATTAAAAGAGAAATCAAATGTTTATACACGAGTCCGTAGTAGTGGATATCATAATTAATATCTCGACCACCTCTGGTAATCCCATGCCAATGCACATGTGCTTCAGAATAACTCAGACACACATACAACCACACACACACACACACACACACACACATATATACAGCCACCCATTTCCCTGTGTGTCCCACTTCTGGTCCACTGCAACCTGATGCTATACGACTGACATCTCCAGCATGTGGGTCATGCAAGCAGCATACATTAGAGCTGCTTCCTGGGTGCTGCTAGGTCGGCTGTGTGGGTGCTGTGCTCCGGGAGTTGACAGGTGATGGAGTCTCATCTGCACACACTCCCAGCTGGGCCTCATGAAGCCATTATTCTTTTTGTGTTTGTTTTTTCCACCAAGTTTCTGTATTTCGGGATGCAAGTGGAAGAGGTTCAAAAATGGGCAGCATTATCATCATGACGTGAACAATGAAGGTCCTCATGAATCTTAAAACAAGTTGTGAACAAATCTCAAAGTTCATTCTTAATTTTGCCACCGTCTCAAAATGTATCGGCCTCTTCCCTACATCAGTAAGGAGCCTTATCCAATACCCCTGTAACCTCCTACCCCAAACTACACTGCCATACTCCCATTCAGTTTTGCTGTTGATAAGTCTAATGCTGAAATATGGAATACTATCTGAACCCACTGGTGCGTTGGGAGAACGTGAGGGTGCTGCCATATCAAAGCTAGCATCTTCATTGCAGCCGTGCAGCCAAAGGCGTTTCTGATCTACTGTCTTTTGAAAAGAGGCATCAGCATTCAAAAGCATTAACTGTGGGGTGCATGTGAAATGAATAGGCATAGTCTTTGTTAGGTGGATGAGTTACTTCCTCCATTATTCTCACAACAACAGCACCCTCCTCTGTCCTGCAGATATAGCAGATCTGTCTGTAGTAGCAGGGCTCCCCTTTGACCAAGGGGGATTCATATGCATCTTAGTGGCTTTATAGCATCATTAATGTACAAACTGGCTAATTGAAGCCAATGACAACTGTCCAGAAGGCTTAAAGCATCATTAAAGTTTGGTAGAGGTTTGGGTTGTGTCGTCACCTCACCATAATGTAACTCCAAATATTGGCGAGATATCTTCAATAGTTGCTCCATTGATGAAAATGTGATAATCCAAAACAGGGTTTATTTCTCTCCAGATTGACTTACACTGCACGGAGAAACAGGTATCAAAGTCACACTTTTATTACACAGACAAATGAGAACAAAGCGGATTCTGCCAATGAATAAAATGACAAAACCCGGTTCAGCGTTTTTGGGGTAAGAAAATGTGAATTTCGTGTTGATTTTACTATTTGAATTAGGAATAAGATCCGGTAGGTAGATTCCGATACCAAATCACCGTGTTTGTTGTGATTCAGTTCTCAGATCTTCTTCCTAATTAAAATAGTAAAAGTTGATCTTTTAATTTCCCCAAAACACTGAACCAGGTTTTGTTACTTTATACATTTGCAGAATCCGCTTTGTTCTCGTTCGTTTGTGTGCTAAAAGTGTGACTTTGAGACCTGTTTCTCCGTGCCGTGTATGGGGAGATCAATAAACACTATTTTGGATTATCAAGTTTTAATCAACGGAGCAACTATTGAAGATATCTCACCAATATTTGGAGTTACATCATGTCAAGGTGACGACACAACCCAAACCTCTACCAAACTTTAATGACGCTTTAATCCTTCTGGACAGATGGCATTGGCTTCAATTAGCCAGTTTGTACATAAAAAAAAAGATCTGGGCAAAAGCATTTGAATATGACCGAAAAACACATTGAAGAATGACCAGATTGCTTGATTTATGTTATGTACTCTATCTTACTGCAGGCGATATGTCTGTACTATTGAGGCTTTCCAGAGGTCTGGCTTGACAAGTCCAGCAGTGTTTTTAGTGCTGATGCCATAACTGTAAAAATTGTGTGCTTGTATCATGTTTTTATTTGCAATATAAGTATTTACTATTGATTCAAGTTGTATTACAAATTCAGAATGTGTCTACTGGTGCACAAAAATAGTCCATCAAGGACCACACAGGGAAGTGTCTTTATTGGTCTTTCTTCATTTGTCTCCAGTTCACTGTTCTTCCACACGGGGGAGATATGATCAAGAACAACTGGCCGCATGTAGATGTATACTTTGCATGTAACTGTATACTTTGCATGTAGCTGTATACTTTCCATGTAGCTGTATACTTTGCATGTAGCTGTATACTTTGCATGTAGCTGAGTTTGATGTCACCTCTATAATGAGAAGATTCAAGAGTTATATCCCACTTTATCTGGATTACAACAGTGTTTTAAACGTACAGAGGATGAGGGAAATTCTATTTTCATGTCTATGCATATCACTTAAGAGGTTTTGTTAAACAAAAGTCTGGCTTGTGGTATAATTCTGCTTGGATCTGAGCAGAAATCTCATCTGTTTGTTGTGTGCTTTGTCTCTTTCTGTCACCAGAGGTCCCTGTCTGCGTATACTTTGGGTTTACTAGAGGAAGTTGCATGTTTTCATATCCTGAATGAGAGTGCAGATTTAAGCATTGTAAACAGAGGTGGTTATTGATTGGTCCATCTTGCTGTTTCATATTATTAATAACATGGATCTCTGGGGAAAAAAAGTAATATTAATCGTGTGTATTGGCATGTGTTAGTTTTAAACCTAATTCTTTGCCTTTTTCATCACTTTCATTGACTTTAAAAAAGTCACGTCCTCATGTTTTGAAATTGGAACCGTAAGAAATAAAGCTGTAAGTGCTGCAGCACTTAAAAGTTGAGGCATTGCTGACTTCTCTCAGGAAGTGCGCCTGCCCACTTCCTGGAATTCACTTATGCTTCTATTTTTTTCTGTAGTTCTCTTTCTCACATTAATTCGCTCTAATCTTGCAGACGCGAGTGGCTAAAAGTATGGTGTGATAAGATTATGCAGCTGATAGTGGACAGAGCAGACTACCCTTGCAAAATGCATGCTCCCTTTTGAGGAAGTCTATTACATCTGTGTGTGTGAACACCTATTCATTCACCGTGTCCCGTACCGTGGGCCCTGGCACAATGAGCAGGGCTTTGACTATAAAAGGAGAGACGAGGCTGTTTGAAGGGTTATTTTGAAAGTGGTGTGTGTACACGACCACATCCTGCCCTGAGTGGGAGATGACATGAGCGATGTGAGCGCTGCAGTGAGTACCGTGACTGCTGTTAAAATGAGCCATTGCTCATAAAAGAGGTTGTAGTGGGCTATTATAGGTAGAGGAATGGGGTTTAACACAATACTGAACACGCCTATTGTCTAGATTTGACCCGGGTCCATGTAGTATCAGTCAAGTTTTAAATGGTTGTTGCCACGTGTAGTGATACTGTAATCTACTGAACTATTACGCAACGGAAGATTGGCAATCTAGCTTCAGTAATGTCAACCTCCCCAAAAAAGAAACAAAAAAGACATTCTAAGGAATGTTCTGTTGCTTTGCAGTGTGGGCGTTTAAAAAGATAACCTACACTAGGCAAAATGTCTTTTTAAGTGTGCCTTTAGTCACAGTGTCCAAGGATGAGGAAGTGAGGAGCCATGGCTGACCCCTGCGATGAGACATGAGACCTCGGTCTAGTTCTGCACATGACAGAGGATCAGACAAATCCTTATAATGTTTCACATACTGGTACTTTGTGCAGGTGCTTTTTTGTTGTTGCTTGTATGATATGGGATGGGTAACACATACAATCACGTTATCATGGTCATGTGAAACTAGGTAAACTTGCTCACCGAACTGCCATGTAGCTTTTTAAAATACAAAGCAACTTTTCAATATCTTCTACCTATTTCTCCTATGGCTCTTCTCGTCCTCATGTTTTGACTTCAACTGTCATTTCTTGTGTGGTTGCAATTTTACGGCACTGTCCTCTTCGCGACCCAACAGCATGTCCTGAACCTGTAAGTCCCACACGGTAGACCTTGTAGTTCCAGGTGCTCCTCCTGGAACATCTGCTGCCCACAGATGATATAATGACAGGCTGCTGGTAAGAGGGGATGAGGCCCGCTCGGCCAGAGAGCCAGACCTTGGGGAATCCGGCTGTCTGAGAGCCACTCTCACTCCTCAACATGACGGGTGTGACGGGGGGTAAATGCAGACTCAGCCGGACACCCGCCGTTCTCCTCTCATCGATAATGCAGGAGCGGACACAGTTGTGCCATGTTAGGAGGGCGGCTTGATGAGGAAGCCCCAGATCCCTCAAGAGGGTTGATGTATGGCTCGCCGTTACTTATTCATGTGCTTGGCCGGTCGGAGACAGTTATAGTGGGCTGTTAGCTCTGTCACCAGTCCAGACACCGCTCGTATACTGACCACACCGCCACAGAGCTGATGGTGTCGCTTCACTGACATAAGACTGAACTCTGCCAGTTGCTTTAATAACATGTTGCGACAAAGTATTCGAGGATTCCCAAATTGCAGGAGGAGGCAAGCGTCTGTCCGTGGCATTATCGCTGACTTTGTGATAAGCGATGATTCAACACATATCTTTCCTGTGATTCATCTTCAACAAGCTCCCTTGGTAGGTTGCATGTCCTTACTAGATCCCACACACCACTAACCAACATCAGATTCCTCAGTGTCAAACTCCAACACTGCTATTGGACATATTACATTACATCACAGCATTTAGCAGACGCTTCTATCCAAAGCGACTTACATACCATCATATACATACTACACCATCATATACTAACTACATCATATACTATGCCATACATACATCATGCACCAAACTACACACAATGGGACTATGGGAGGAAACCGGATTACCCAGAGGAAACCCAAGAAAAGCACAGGGAGAACATGCAAAACTCCACACAGATGGCGGGGATTCAAACCCACGACATTCTTGCCGTGAGGCGACAGTGTTTACCGGCGAGCCACCGTGCTCAGACCAGAGGACACGCACATAAGACACATTTAAAGCAGCCAACGGTTCAATACTTTGGATTCAGCAGTGCGCCACACTGTTAAACATTTTGACGTATTTAATTATTTCACCATTTGTTTTTGAAATGTCATCACCAAATCTGTTGTCAGTTAATGGAAAACTTCCCCTGTGCTCCTCCTGCCACATGACTCTAACCCCAGGCCTCTGCCAAACAACTTCCCTAGCTTGCAATGTCCTTTTCAACTGAGGTTTCTGCTTTGAAATGTCCTTTTAACGTTAGAGCCAACTGACGTCTTCACTAATCACTCGTTTTTTATTGCTCAAATCACAAAGTATACACACCCTAAGAACTTTGAGTTAAAGTCGTGATTTAGAATGAAGCTTACACACATTCTAGGTGTCCTAAGGTGTAATGCAAGACATATGGCTCCATGCAGCTGTAGTCATGCCACTTTCATCAAAGGTACAATCAAAGGTACATTTTACTATGGAAGTGGTAGGTTACGATAGGAAATACGTCTCATGTCACAATGACCCGGATTTATAAAGTGGCTCCAATATGCACTTTCCTTTCATGTCTGCTAGGGTTTGCCGGGCTCAAATGGCCATGTAACCTTTTGACGTGGCAAGACCCCAAAAGGTCAGAGTTTAAACCCAGACCTTTATTCTGACCCAACTGGGGAGGTTCGTGCTGGATCCAATTACAGAACCATATACCACTAGATGTTGTAGATGTCGTAGGTCACAGAAGGAACAGAACCCAAATGACTGTCGTGTTCATGTTTAGTGCATGCCTAACAGGATAAGACATGCTGCAATATCAGTTTGAACTCTGACCAAGACCGGGCACAAGAGCGTGAATGTCCCTGCGTTCTTGTAGGGATTATAAGCTCCGGACAATATCTTAAAAAATAAAAAATGGCTGTGTTGTTATTATAGATTTGTCTACTTAGCAACAAAAGTCTATGAAAATGAAAACAACCAAATGTAATTTCCTGTCTCTAGTTAGAATGGACTTTGTGGCTCTTGCTGCATGAACACATAAGAGACAGGGATTGTCCGTATCTCAACGGGTAGCTGAGAAAATATAAATATAAAATATTGCAATTGCTGCTTCTGACAGTACACTAGTTATAAAATATGTGTGTTCTTTCTGGCTGTGTATACACATATACCTATATATGCAAGCCCCCATTTAGTCTCTGGAGCTTTTCTACATGATTCATATCTACGATATATAGGAGACCTTGAATGGAGCTTGCATGTTACACCGACAGGCTGTTCTGTTCCGCTGTGCAGCGTGGAAAGGAAACAGCCAGTGACAAAAGGAACAGAGAAAATGTCATCAATAG
Source organism: Acanthochaenus luetkenii (assembly GCA_900312575.1). NCBI lineage: Eukaryota > Metazoa > Chordata > Actinopteri > Beryciformes > Stephanoberycidae > Acanthochaenus > Acanthochaenus luetkenii. The sequence continues at coordinate 8,289 of OMOT01077995.1, forward strand.
CAGAAAACGGAAGTTACGGTTCAAAAACTATTGCAGGGTTTGTCTTGATGGCTTCGAAAGAACCAGTTGGAGCTGTAAACAAACACACACACACGCACACGCACGCACACACACACACACACACACACACACACACTTCAGTTAATGTGGTTTTCCATATTAATTAAATGGAGATTAAACTATTCTCAGACTGAACCTGAATGGCCTAGTTCATTTAGCAGCATAGCTTTGGTCGCCTTATTTCACAACAAGCTTTTTAGCGGGTTGCAGCCATGGGTGCAGTTCACATGAGGTCTAATGAGACTCGGAGCTATTGTGATGTTATCCCAAATGCAAACATAGCACCTGCATGCCTTTACAAAGGATCTGAAAGTCCCTGCATTTGGGCCAATATACATCCAGTAGAGACAAGCTGTATCTGGCCGGGACACTGGGAGGGCTGACAGCTAAGCACATTCCTCAGACGGTTTTCATCAAGCTGTCTGAATCCACCGCAAGGTTTAGTGTTTCTCTGTCAGTTGAGCTATGGAGGAATCTTAGAGTGCCTGCCCTGAGAAGGTAATCAGCACATCACTAGTGGGCCTTTTTGTCTTTTGACTAAAGATTTATTATTTGTTTTCTTTCGTTACTCCCTGAGAATAGATGGTCCGCAGGAAAATGGAAGTTTGTAAACTGACCTCCAGCCATTTTCTCTAAGCTGCATACAAACAAGGGTTGCACACGAGGAGACAGACCTCAACCCTGAATAGAAACTGCTCTGGTGCACACCGAGTACTATTCGGATTGAACATTTTCGTAAAATCACATTACAAATGTGTTGCTAGTTTAAGAGTAGCAGTGACATACTGTGCAAAGTAAAACTCTAACCACTCCCTGTTAAACCTTGACCTTGTTCTGACAAATTCAACACTAAAATATGCTCCCATAACAAAGAGTGAGATTTGACAGTCAGGTCATGATTACAGTTTTTCATGTCGGTGTAAGCTATAATTTATGTGAGGAAGGGTAATAATCTGTTGTTGGTCTCCTTAACAGAAGCAGTTTCTTAACAGATTTCAGTGCTTTCAATTTAATATACAATTTAAGGAAGGAGCTCAAAATGCTCAAAAACATGCTCAAGTACATGGAAATATTGCTCAAAAAGTATGTTTCTCAAGTACATGAATTAATATTTGTCATATATTAGAAAAGGTAATAATAATAATAATAACTTTATTTATATAGCACTTTTCTAAAGTGTGTTGCATACAAATAACAATTATAATAAAAACATGAGGGATAAGCAAAGCTCAAATATATTGAAAAAAAATAGGCAAAATAATATAAATAAAACAATACAAACAAAGATAAAACACAGGTAAAAGGGTATAGATACAATACAAAATATTTACAACTATGAGAAGGCCATCGTATGAAAATGACTTGTAAGAAGTCATTTAAAGGACGACACCAAGTGTATTACGCAATAGGCATAAGGAAAGCCGCAAGCCAGGGAAACATCACTTCTGTCAGCTTTTTCTGGGGAATACGGCATGACTGCATAAGCGAGAAGGAGAAGATATGTCGACACCTTGGAAGATTTGTCAAGAGCATTATCCTGCACTGGTATGACGAGGCCAAAAGGACTTCACTGGAGAGCAACGTCGTTCATGGAGGTTTGGTTCTTTGTGTCCAATAACACCAATCGTAGACATAATGCATCAATGCCTTATCCTAATTTTTCTGGGAAATTGCTATCCACAATTGTCCATACGAGTACTGGGACAATACACGAGCATGACAATACATTTTGTGTTGCTTTCTCTCTAAATGGTTCATTATCACGGTGGTGCATGTTTCCTGTTGCGAGGCAGAAGTCTTACTACACCACACGGCTCACTGGTCACTGCTGCAAACTTCAGTCTGAACCCCTGGACGGATATACACACTTTCTCTTGTCTCAAGCGGAAGCAGTCACTTTCATTTCCTGCAATGCGTGAGACCTCGACTTTTTCTCGGACTAAACTTGTGACAGACGAAGCGATAACCACATGAGCGTGTGGTAAACAATAGGGCCCATCACAAACGAAGCTGCGCGAGAGACAGCTAGCCGAGATAAAAGCACCAAAATAGGAAAAGCCCCACCTCTTTATTAATTTGCCCGTCGGCATAGTAACTGTTGGTCCCTGTAGAGGTCATGTTGCATTCACGTAGGACTCGGGGCAGTGCAGCCTACATTGCAACCCACCTTCTGAGCCAAGCTCTCAGGTTGCATACAGTGGATTTCTACATTTACACACTTCCCTGTCTGCACAATCTCCTCGTTCTTCTCTTGAAACAAACCATTTTGTCGTCAGCTCCAACTAAGAAGAAAAAGACTTTGGATGCACCAGATAGATTTGTTACATTCCTGTTTGTGTTTTTCTATAAAAATGTAACCAAACAAGAATCAACCTCTGTCTTGTTCGACTGGATTCAAGTTTCTGTGTCTCTTGTAACAGAAACCAGTCCTTGCTATAGAGTTTAAAGATAAATGTCCTGAATGGATCTGACAAATCCATCCGAGGTTGGCTTCTGAGACTCCATAAGATTTGCAATCCCTTCCACTGTCTTTACCTAAAACACTCACTTCCAGGTCTCAAATCATTTTCTTTCCTCTACATACACACACGCACTTGCCTCTCACTTCATGCTTATCCCTCTCACTTCCCGTCTCTCTGTCACACATGATTACTGCGATCATGCAGAAAGTAGCTTAACCCTTATGTTCTGTTTGGGGTCCAGAGCCGCTTTGTTTATCAGTTTGACATTTCATGACTTTTCCTAATTTCACGAGAACTACGGTACTTATAAACATGATTTTGACTTGAAGACATGTTTTAGAAGTTCTGTAAAAAATAAATAAATACATAACTTCTGTTTGGGGTCCCAGAGACCGCAGCTATAAAATATGATGAAATGCAATGGATTTTCATATGCTTTGAATCCCTGCTTAGGGTACAGCTGAGTCAATATTACCTACACACACACACACACACACACACACACACACATGCACAGATACATGTGCATGTATGTACACATTACATACATACATGCAAGAAATGTGTACATAGTTAGTTTGCGATAGCCTTAGGGACCTTTTGGTAGCGTCTTGCTCCAGGGTTATAGGGAACAGGCCTCTGCGTCTGACAGTCCTGTTGGCATTGGAATGTCCATATGTACATAGTTTGCCTTAGACAGATCAATAATGTATTTGGATTTCCTTTATTGCATTTTAATAACAGTTTTTATTTCTCTCTGGGGTAAAATTGACCCCAAATAATATAATTTATGTTACTATTCAGGACAACATGCATTTCTTTGTCTGTGAATGTTTTTTGCCAAACAAAAGAAATAAATATCTGATTGAAAGAAACCAATATTATTATTTGTACATGCATAGCATTGGGGTCTCTGGGACACCCAACCATGAGGAAGTAAAGGTAATATCAACAGAACACAAGGGTTAAATCCTCACCTTGTTCTCAGTATGCGTGTGGTGTAACCCTGATAGGACATAGGCTATAACAAGTTACTATATGTAATGATGTGATTTCACATTGCGTTTATTGTTGCTGTTTTAAATGTAGGCGACTTCTTTACTGTAGCCTCACTCTGCCCGCTCACACAAGGCTACATGGGAAGATTGGTGCTGGAGTATGTCAAAGCCTGTTTGCTCTGGTCATCCCAAATAACTGTGTCCCCTTGAAATGAAAAAATGAAGCAAAAATCTAGTCCAGCGACACAGCTCAGGAGTAAGCACTGAAAATACCTTTGCGTATGTTTTCTCACTTCCCGATATGGTCGTCGAGCTCTTTCCAGTGAGATAGCTATGTGGTCACATCACTGTATGCTCCAAAACAAGCCTTTATTTGGAAAATACTAGCTTTGAAATTGGAGACAAATTGCTGTATGTATATACTTTATTCTTGGTGTAATAGCATACTTGGATTTGACTCATTCCATAATGTCAAGGGTAAATTATGTTTTTGATGCTGTGTATCCAACAATTTTCTTTTTCTCTCAGGTTACCTTAAAGGAAAAAAATCCACCCTCTGATACTCTTACACTGTTAGACATAATCAATTTGTGATGTTCAATGCATTCCAGGAGTTACTATGTGATGATGTGTGGTCGTTTATTTTTTTCATGTGTACCCACTTTGCCTCAACGTGCCTCGTCTACTTTTACTTCAGTTAGTGGTTTCCTCCGTTTAGCCCTTATTCAAAACAAAACATGTCTTTTGGCTGCATTGCATTATGGACTATTGAGGCTACTGTCGGTGGAAAATTGGTATTTCTGCCTCTTCTACGATGGATTTCTTGTTGATCGTCTGTACCAAATGGTGAGTCTAGAAAGAAGCTCTTGCTCAATGATTCTGATGGACTGACACCAAAACCTGACATACTGACGTCTATCTAATAATATTTTTCTGCTCTCAACCCCCAATGTAGCTGTGCTGGAAATATATTTATGTGACACCACATTGTCTGGCGTTTGGCCAGTTATCTGTGGAAAGAAGAAAAATACACTAACAACTAAATGAGCTCAGAAATGCAAGGTACATCACCAAAAGCTGTTTTTTAAAACAGTGTTTAAGTGTTTCAAGGTTTATTTTTCCTTTAAGTATTATTACCAAGTATTGCTACCATACCTTACCCGCAACCATTTTCTGGAGCGTTTTTGTACCATGTCAACTTGAAGCAGCTTTTACTTCTGGGCCCATAATTTTGTGGAATACAACTAGGGGAGTGCCCTTCTGTAAGAGGAAACTCTCTCTGCCAAGTAATAGTTTGCTCTCCATTATTTCACCTATCCCCCTTCAGGGAATAAGAAACAGGTCTGGAACTCTGCCTTTGTCTTTGCCCATTTATCATGTGAGCAGAAAGAACAGTGCTTTGGGCTTTCAAATTGTTGCATTCAATTTTAAATAGCATTTTCTTTTCTTTTTTGCAGACCTGCTTATCGAATTCTGTACTCCGCAATCTATTTGTGTATCTGTGCTAACTCGTTATTTTGTTGGTTAAATTCAGCTCCCATCGCTTCTTCAGCAACTTACATTTGGTTAATTTCTCCCCTCTACCTCAAATCTGAAGTAAAGCACAAGGAGGCAGATATCTGGGAATATCTTTGTCGTGCATGACAACAACTATGGGGTGTCGCTGGGGTGGTCAGCTCACACCCTCAGCTTTTGTGCCTACCTATCACACAATAGCACGGGTGCTTTTTCCCACCATGGATATGATAATGAAGACAAAGATGAATAGCCCTTCCCTTGGTGTGCTCGGAATTAAGAACATAAAGAAGCTGAACACTCCCAGTTGGAAGAATGAACACTTTTTCTGCCCATTGGTGAAGATAAACAAAACCTTTTTTCATATGAATCAATTAACATCACCGTTTTTTTTTAGATCGCATCAAATAACATTTAACAACATATGAACGTACGTGTGTGTGCCTATGTGTGTGTTTGCTATTGCACTCCAAAATTGTATTTCTGCATAGGCACTATGAGCTGTAGTGTAGAAGTGGTTATTGTGGTTCAAGAGAATTTGAGATGTGGTTTTGACAATAGCTCTTTAATAGCCTTTTTAAAATCTTGTTAACATTCTATAATACTCTTCTTCAAAATGTATCTATGAAAATTTAGCGATCATTCAGTTTAATTAATAAAGCTGTAGGCGACAGACACAAACACAGACAAACCAGCACGGCAAAGCAACAATAATAATGTACCATTTGGTGCCATCAGCATTTGATTAGACTGCTAAATTACACTGGTTAATTATTAATCTCATGTCACTTTGTTTTAAATCTTCCATTCCCCCGGACAGATGTGACTCTCTGGAATGAATATAAGGCTCTGCAGGAGATGGGAGAGATCCACTCTCCTTCTTAAACTAAATGAATTAGTGATGGTGCTGCTCTCTAACAGTCTGAAGAACTAATGCCATTGATTTGTTTAATCGGTGCAGATGTATAATGTATAAAGCCAATCACGCTACTCTGTGAGGAAAACTAAACTGTCAGGAGTATCTTCTCTGTTCACATGGTCAAGAATAGCTTTGCGTGTTGTGAGAACTCAACATTCCCATGAAAAATGGGAACATTCTCCAGTGTGATGTAAACAAACGTAGCTTCTGAAATTCCCTGAGTTCTGAGTTCCTTAGAAAACACCACTACAAAACATTGTAGTTATGTCTTAAGGCATTTACAAAATGTTTTTGTCAAAAACAAAGCAAAGACATTTTCATATGGAATTTTAGGTTGCAAAGACGCTGTAATTTATATAAATGTTTTTGTCCTGTACTACAATAAACCGCCTGCTGTACTGAGCATGCTGTATGTATACAGCTGTATACGCAATGGCTACGGTGTAAGTTACTCAACAACACAAAACTCTCAAAAAATGCAAAGATGTGCCTGAACGTGATCGACCTGCTTGGGCAGGTAAACTGAACCAGCCAGTCAGAAAATAGTTCACTTTTATATAGATGTTATTTCCCCTGCTCTTCTTCTCCCACCAGTTTCCCCATCTGATTAGCCTACCCATTCATTAAAGTGAAATATGTGTTGCTCAATTTGTTGCCTGGACATATTCCAAGATATGCAGTGCTTTATAATTTGTTCTTAGTTGGGCAAGTGAGTGCATGTATTCTGCTAAAAAACAAGAGACAATAAGAGGCTTTGTTTTCAGGTGTGGATACCATTACTCTGTAGTCACAAACCTATCTCTCTATCTTATGCAAGGACATGCCATGTTTATTACAGTTTAATTACACATGAAATGACGCAATCAGTTAATGCCATTGGTAGTGTGACGCTTGCAATGAATATTTTATTTTGAACATTTATTGAAATGATAGATGCAAGAGGCTTGGAGAAAACCGACTGTCATGCCAAAAGAGGTCAAAGTTATTGTGAGGAACTGTAATAATCATGTGACTTCCTGATCATGAACAACTAAAATGTGCCACATAGCAAAACTGCCTTTGTACTGTCTCAAGAGAACAATAGAAGCACAATAAAATCACAATTACTTGATTTGATGATTATAGTCAACTATCTGTTGCCAGAACAACAACGTGTGGGCTGAGTGGTTTTAGAACTCTGATCAGCACTGCGGTCTCTACGATGGTCTGAAAACACGATGAAAGCTAAAAGCACCTGTCTACTACCATGGAAACAGAAAGTGAGTAAGATGGTTTTGGGGTCATTCAGCTTTAGGGCTGAGCATAAGGCAGGAGCCAGACACAGAGATGGGTTTCACCATGCTGCTGCTAGCAGCTGTTAGATCCTGTAACTTCCTCTTGCTTGCAATAATAATAACCTGTAGGAACTAGCCCTCTTTCACCCCCGCAGCGTTTTCCTGTTCAAAGAACCTGATGTTGTCAGAGTATGATGTCACATGAGTGAGTTTGCAACGCACATTAAGGGCTACTGAAGCATTGCTGATCACTTGTGAAGACCTCTTTGACTGCAATCAGGATCAATGATATAGGATGGGCTTCTTAGGATTTCTGCAGTTACAGTGATTGAGTCAACCGATGGACCTATTCATTGTTTAAAATAGCATATGACTAATTTGATTTCTATGTCATGTCACATGGAATCCACCTGTTCTCTTTCATAATTGTCTAGCCAAAATTCATTAGCTGAATTAGAAGTCAATTTGCAATCAAGCAAACTTCTCCGCGTATAATACAATGGACAATAGAACAACTAAATTCATTAACTTTTCAATTTCTCCCAGATGACATTAGCAGACAGATTATGTCCTCCTCCATCAAACCTGATACCTTCTGGTTATTAGATTAGATTAGATTAGATGCACTTTATTGATCCCCTAGGGGAAATTCAGGTGTCACAGCAGCAATTGGCAACACAATGCCAGAAATGTGGAAGGCAATAGGAAATGGAAAAAAAGAAAGACACAGGTAATAGCAGGGTTTGAACAATAACAATAGTGGGCACTTATAAATAAAACATACAAATGTACAACTGTATCACTAAATTGAGTCCTGTGTGGGATAGTTGAGTCCCTTATTAGCCTTATGGGACAGTCTCTCAAACCACTAGGCTAAATATATTCTAAAATAGATGAATAAAGTGTGGCGAGGGCGTAGAGGGGGATAGTAGTGTCTCTGTCTGGCACGGTGACACCTTGCGGTGTGTGGTATTGGCTAGTGTGCTCCCCTCAGCCTCTGTGTCTACACATTGTTGTGGGACACTGAAGAGCTGTTGTGTGACTAGAGGGCACATGGATGGCGGGGGATCGAGAGGGGCGCCGCTGGCATCACAGATGTGTATGTGTAGCGGTCACCATTCGGACAGTGAACGAGGTCAATTGAGGGTTCTCAGGAATCCATTCTCAATATATTTCATCCAGATAAAAGTTAATACAATCATTTGACTGACCTGCAATGAATTGTCGTTTTGTTGGATAACATGTGTTACATCACAGCTATTCTATTTCAGCATAGTGGCCCTGCACATGTTACTGGAGAGTGGGTCCATTTTGTGGCCTTTTGTTGTGTCCCAACAATGGCACGTAGAAAATAACTCACATGCTCGTTTTTTCTGTACTAAAATGACTTTAGGATTAAACGGAGCCTGGGAAGTGGATGAATGTGAACTTGTGCCCCTCCCTCAGCACAGCCCATTGTTGTTGATTCAGCACAGCTGTCATGTTCTGTGCACAGAACTGGAAGTCAGTTACGTAACCTCTCTCTCTCTCTTCTCCCCACATACACTCCAAGATGCAGCTGTCATCCCCTGTGCAGCAGGAGGTAGCACAGGTCTGCATTGTTTGTGTGTGTGTGACGGATGTCTAAGGGTCTGAGTCGTCCCTCAGCCATAGGTGCACACACTACATGAGGCCACCAAGAGCAAGGCTTCGGTGGACTCGCATGCAGTGGTCATAGTCCTGCATGGGCAAATGTGCCACCATGTTCTCTGTACAAGAGGACCTAACCTTCTATAATGCGCCTTTTGTCAGAATCTTCGTGTTTTTTTTAAAGCAGCCACAACCGATTCAGGAGACCGAACTCCTGTACTTAAGAAAACCAGTTTTCCCTTTAGGCTAGGAAGCTAATCTGCTCCTCTTTTTATGTATATTAGGACACAGCCTTAGGGCCGCTTGCCACAGTCAGCCTCAAACAGGTTCAGGCTGTTCAGACTGTGTACCCGTCACCTTATATTACGTTACAGAGCATCAGGAGAGGCAGTTGACAGCAGGAAAAACCCCAGCAGCGCCCTTAAATCAGTGAGTGTTCCCCGTTACCAGCAGCTACTTCTGATCATTTTCTCTCCAACAACCTATCAAAAGCAGCGTATGTTAATACTGCAAATATTGTATAGTTGCTGATATCTTTGGTCAGTATCCATCACTGGCACAGTGGAACTGGCAGAGACAGGCAGTCCGCCACCCTGACCCAACACCTGAGGAGTCAACGCCTTGTCAGGCAGGGGAGCGTCTCACAAGTGCTAGTTACAGCCGGAGGCAGAGCGGGGAGGGAGCGGGGACGGAAGTCTTGCCGTGTACTATCCAGGGCTAGACCCAGTTGGAGTACAAAGCAAACCGTTAAGGATGGGAAGTGTTCCAACTATACACCTTACTCCCGGATGAGAGCACATGCTGGCCTTAAGTCATGCTCGGCTGGCTTGATTAGGTAGCGGTAGAAGCATGGCTAGTGGCATGTTAAATCCAGTATCCTGACATTTTGCCATTGGAGGACACCATTGTATATGTTAAATGAGGCTTATGAAATATGGCAAAGACAGAAAAAAGGAAATTGTCACAATACATTTTGTTTTAAGTACAAAGTGTCAAATGAAGGGAAATGTACAGTGTAGTTTCATTTTTTATTTATTTGCATATCAAAAACAAACTTGTGCATTCCAGACTTTAACTCATACAAAACAAAAATGCAAACACTGCTTCCTTTGTGGCCATTTCACAAACAGGCATAGTGTAGATCCCTCAACTGTTCAATCCCACACCACACTTTGAACCAGATGAACCCATGCCGAGACACTTCCTTTACACAGACTGCCAGTAATCATTTTCTCGCTGTACAAAAAGGGGCTATAGGGAAGTGGGTGGGGTTATACAGTGATGGTGTCCGTCAAACAGTACCGACACCTGGGACAGTTACAGCTTGAAACAAGGTGAGGGGGAAAAGGCTTGTGGAATGTACAGTGTCTAGGTGGCTGGGTCTTCATGTCGCTGCCTTCTCCTGTTCAATGGCTGAAAACAAATCATAAAGTTAGTCAGTATGCAGAACCAGTACACAATATGTTGCTTCCATTTCTGGACTTTATACACAAAATAATAATCCCCAAGCCTTCAGGCCCTGAAGTCTCCGTCCTTCCTAAACCAGAGCACAGCACTCACTTTCTTTAGTGGGCAAGGGGTTTTTCTCTTGAGTTTCCGTCTTCTTCAACTTGGTCTTGTCGAAGCTGGTGACTTCCTGGACGTCAGGTTTGTCCGCCATGTTTTTAGGGGCTCTGGAAAGACAATAAAGACTTTATTTAAACTGTTCTTCCGAGTATAGTCCAAATGGGAGGTTACCACGCAAATATGTCCCAATTTAACAAGTAGTATAGTTGAGGCCAACATTTTACCAAGCTTAACACTCGTATCGCGATATTAGCCATCGAGCAAAATGACAAGTTAAGGGTGTAACGTTACGTCAGGTCTACTTAATGAAACAGTTCCAACACTGGTTAGCGCCTTGAGAAAAGCGTCGTGTCCATTTCTCTGCGCAGTCAAGCCGAGGAACCACCGCCCTGTTCGGCAGCATCTCACATTAACCAGCCAAAAACATTCTGAAACACGAACGTAAGCTGGTCTGGTCAAGACTACCGAGTAAAGAACCTAACGTTAACTTAAAAGCTACACCACTTGATACTGAACTACAAAACCAGGAAACGCTAATAACCCCGGCGGCCATAGATCCTTCTTCTACAGCCAGCCAGGTTCAGATCAATCCAGACTCGATACGTGCGTGTGAAGGCACCGAGAGAGAAGAACACGCTCACCAGAGTTGTGCTTGAGGAGACGGCTAGAGGTCTGACGGTTTCGTCCTGGTGTCGATGGCGCAGCAGCAGAATGCGGTCGAGAGCCTCAATCAAAGCTTATATACTCCGCGGTATGCAAATAACGCCGTGACGTCACGCCCAGCCTCCGTACACCAGACTTTGCACAAACACATATTTGTGTTGTTGTTGTTGTTATAACAGCAGTGGAAATCATTTAAACGTCATACGACCAAACGCTTGATGCGTCAACTTTCGTGTAGCCTTTGCATTGAGTTCAAAAACAACAAAAACAACAACAACAATAGATGTAGCCAACCAGCTGCATTTGATTAAATGAATGGAGCAATTTTATTTATTTCTTCCTCTAAGTACAAGACATCTTTATTATCATGCCGATTTTAAGTGTTAGCTACAGCCACATAGCGCATTTGATGTATAAAACAATACTGGTTCAACTTGCAACAGTACGGAAACTATTGAAACTGTATCTGTGACGACACTATGTGGATATATGTGGTAATACCTGCTAATGCCTGGGCAAACTCACTGTGAGATATACAGTATACTGTAGATATACATTAGATCAGACAGACATCCAGCTGGGGCCTGAGCTGCAAACATATTTAACCCAAACACACTGTAATATTTTCAGTGCTTTTGGGGTTTATGAAGTTTAAATATCGTATTTTTTTTTACAACACACAATCATTTTTAATTGTACGATGATTTAGTACAAACATAAAAACGTCTATTAGCTGGCAGTGATCTTTGTTTGAAATGCAGAATTATACCATGTTATTGTTCTTAAACAGATAGGCATTTTTTTCCCCAGTGAAACGTTAAATATAGGCCAAATAACATTATACTACATTTTATCCAACAAAATGACATAGGTTTGAAAAGAAGTAACATTTGCTCACAGATCACAATACATTACATCACATTTGAACCATATCACCAAAAACAATGAAGTCACTTCAGAATTATTCTCTTCTATAAATCCCCAGGTAATAAAGTCAAAAGGGACCACATTAGGGTTGATATATAACAATGTCTTGAAGCCATTACTCTTGGAAAAGTTTTTAAATGATTCCAAAAGATCAGATAGTCTTCAGTGATCTTTGTCCTGACCACTGCTTTACTTTCTGGTGAAGTAGTTCGAGTAGATCTTGGTGTACATCGTTTGGTTTTCTACTCTGACAACAGTCCTCAGGTTTTGCCAGAACCAGGGCTCTGCAGCTGCCGTTCTGGGCCATTCTACAATACTTTTCCCACACAGCCTCCTCCGCAGGTGCAGGAAGTGAGAGTGCTGGAGCACAGGCTCCAGCATCAGCAGCACAATCACGTCCACATTCTCATCCAGTAGTCTTTGGTGGGCCAGGTACATCGCCAGCCTGAACGCCCCGGTCTTAACATAGGCCTTGGTTAAGACAAATAGGGTCTTGCGACTGTACTGAATACTCTGTGTGAGGTTGTCTACCAACGGGACTCCGAGGGGCCAATCCCTCTCCTCCAGACACAGAGGCAGATGCTTATCTCCTTCGTCCTCCAACTTCACCCGCAGGCACTCCATCACCCACTCCGCGACCTGTGGGTCTCTGGTGTCATAAGTTACAAAGACATCATAAACACTGTCTGGTGAGTTCAAGGAATGGTAGCCCTTCAATTTAGCTTTCAGGTAGTGTAGGACATAGGACGCATCCCAGTAAAATAAGTGAGCTACTGTTGCCATGAACATAGTGACAATAATAAAGGCACTTGAGAGAATGTAGAGCAAGAATGCTTCACTGGGATTTACGCACTGGCTAATGTCAAAGAATATCACTGCTTGACCCTTTCTGTTTGCTGGTGTGTCGCATTTCACCTCAGTGGTCAGCCTAGGGATCTTTATGTGATTGTCATCGTTTTCAATCCACAGAATGAAATCTAATAAGTCACAGGTACAATGGAATGGGTTTTCCTGCAAGAACAAAGTTTCAACGTGATTTTCAGGTAAGAAGGTGGATTGATTGATAATTGTCAGTTGGTTGTGGCTAAGGCAAAGAGTCTTAAGGCTTTTAGCACTTTTTAAAAATCCATTTGACAAGTGGGAAATTTGATTATGACTCAAGTCAAGCAAACTCAAAGCGTGGGTGAAGTTTGAAATGATTTCTGGTACATGAGATAAGGAATTGAAGCTTAGATCTAGAATATGAAGTTGATCGAAATCCTTCAGATAATGCCACTCAAAATCATTAAGGGAATTATGACTTATGCGCAGTATGGTGAGGTTATGTGGTAAATTCTTAAAAACACTTTGTGGAATCTTTGCAATGTTGTTGAAGGATATATCTAAAATGGTCAAATTACTAAGATTCATGAAAAGCTTGTCATACGAGCCGTCCCTTTCTTTCCAAAGATTCCCAAGATTATTATGTTTAAACTGAAGCTCACTTAATGATTTGCTCCACATCTCCTTTGTCGCTAATGTGGAGATGGAATTGTGACTCATATTCAATACTCTCAAAGCAGGTAGATTTCTTAAAAAGTTTAAATTATGTGTTATCCCATATGCTTTAAAGTAGTGAGCATTGTGACTAAGGTCTAGTATTTCTAGTTGCTTTAATTCTTTCAAGGCATTGTCATAGACCAGATCAATCTTGTTGAATGACAGGTCCAGGTAGGTCAGATCAGGCAATGATGAGAACTCTGTTCCATTGAGTGCTGCTGAAAATCCATTTCCTGATAGGTTGAGACATGCAATATCTCCATAGCCATCAAACTGCCTTGGAGAAATGAAGAAGAGATTGTTTGAACTGAGGCTTAGCACGCGTCCGGAGTCGAAGCACTCTTGCTTGATAAGGCTGTGCGATATCTCATAAGAGAAGTGTGGGTGGGGTGTTAAGAGCGGCGCGATGAAAAGGCCTGACTTCAGATTGCATCCCTTACTGGGACCTGGAGGAGCGTTCACTGAAATGGGATACAGTCTGTTCTCTGCCAGGTATATCATTTTCAGGTGGGAGAATTTGCTGAATATGGTGGAGTTCGAGTGAACGATGAAGTTGGTCCCTAAATTCAACGCAGACAGATTTTTGAGCTCATACAGAGGTCTGAGTGTATCCGGTCCGATTTCTTGGAAGACTAAACCCTCTAAATGCAAAGTATTAAGCGACACTAGCTTTGAAAAATTAGTTGTAAGGTTTATTGTTGTAGGGTAGGACATTATACCAAAATTGAATGAAAGATCCATTTTTTCTAGTTTGGGAAGGTAGCTTAGAAATGGCACCTCACCGACAATAGCGTTTTTTAAAAAGTTAAATGAGAGGAACAACTGCTTGAGATTGGTCAGACTCTCAAACCAAGAGGTCTCGAGGACCTTCAGCGAGTTCCCTCCTAAGTGCAATGTCTCAAGCTGTCTGAGATTGGCAAATGCTTGAGGATGGATGCTGATAGAAACGTTAGGGCAAGGAACACAGGGATATGGGGCGTTTACACATATTGGACAGTTCCCCTTTATTTCAAGGATTTTTAAGTTAGGTAGCCCAAGGAAATCATCCTCAAAAATGATTTGTATTCCGTTACTACTAAGCTCTAACGTGTCTACCGATTTGGGTATTCCTCTTGGAACTTGAGTTAAATTGTTAAAGGACAGGTTCAGAGCTCGCAGTTGGGTCAGAACCGAAAAAGTGTCTTCTGTAATATTTAGGGATTTCCCGCAAGGATTCCAGAAATAGCAGTTTTTGGATATTGATAGGTTTGTCACGTTCAATATGCCAGTAAGGCTCCTGTTATCCAACGACAGAATATGGTTCTCGTTTAGCTCAAGGATTCTCAAACTGAGTGGGAGATTGCTGGGCACGTCCTTCAGCTGATTGCCACTCAGTCTCAGTTCATGCAGCTTTGTCAGATTTTTGAAAGCATTCTCGGCAATGGCTTTCAGTCCGTTGTTCTTGTTCACCCAGTTGAGATTGAGTACAGTCAGATTCACCAGTTTCGAAAATGCGTTAAGTGATATATTGCGAATGTAATTTTCGGATAAGTTCAGCTCAGTTGCATTACTCGTTATCCCTTCAGGCACTGTACTCAGACATCGCCCTTTGCAGTCAAATATGATCTCAGAGGCATTATGGTCAATGACATCACATGGAAACTGGGGTGACATCCATGTAGGCCTACATGCAGCAGGCTGGATCCCATAATGGCAACACAGAGAGAGTAGCACCAAGTGCACCCAGCAGGTGGCAGTAGTCTGTAGATAAACAACACAAATAGTCAATTTAAATAACTTTCACTTGTATTATGTCATAAGGTTGTATGATGTTAAGTATTGGGCTTTAGCAATGGAAAACTGCTATTTCAGAATAGTACCAAGTGCATCCAGCAGGTGACAGTAGTCTGTAGATAAACTAAAAGTAACTTTCACTTGAATTATGTTAGAATTGTATATGCTCTTAAGTATTGGGCTTCAACACTGGAAAACAATAGAGATAGAATTCCTATTCATAAAGATGAAATTATATTTTTTTATTTAGCACAATA